>VZZY01018311.1:0-83324 GCA_013400335.1 Eurystomus gularis
TTCTTCCTTTCTTCCTTTCTTCCATACTGAGCCTGATAAGAGCTTGGTTGGTGTTCTTTGGACTTAAAAGGAACAAAAGCGTCTGCTTTGCAAGATCTGAGTTCCAAATATGCATGTTAAATTTGAAAACAAGACTGCATACAGGCACAGAACTGTAGGTTTGTGTAGGATTTTTTTTTTTTTTAAATGTGTAAAATTTCTTATCTGCAGTACTTGGCAAAGTGAGATGATAGTTAGTAACTTTATCCCCCTTGCTATTGGTTTAGCCTGATGTTTCCTTCTGATAAAGTATTTTATGATATTAAATCCCTTTACATGGGCTAACTTCCTTCCCTTTAAGTTTTAAGGCACTTGAAATAAACAATAATTTATTTGTTTCTCTGTGAGCTGTAGGTTAAAAGCCACAATAACATGCAGTGGTATGACTTAAAACTGAGTTTTGGTTTATCCAGTTCTCTCCTGGATCATGATAGTAGACAAATTGTTGGGTGCTCTCTGAGGAAACACTGACCATCTTAAAAGAATGTCCTGTACCAAAAGTTGGTGTTGATAGTAATTCAGCTGTCTTGATGTAACTTTACTGCCTGCTAAATGAAATTTGGTCTTTTTCTCCCATGGAGGAGAGTATGAAAATGGCACGCACAGCTGGAGGAGACAGCCACCTGAGTATTAAAGCGTAATGAATCCTCTGTGCTAGGTAGCGTTTCAGAGTCAGATGGTGGGATTACGTGGCCAGAGAGACTTGAGATGAAAATTATGAGCCCAATGAGAGTTCATGTGGCGAAGACATCACTCCTGATGCTGTAAGAGAAACTGTGTTTTTGCCTTTGCTGCAGCACGGAGAAGAGAGGATCCCTGCAGGGGTTGTAGCTCTTTGAAAATCCTGGCCGGAATTATTACAGATTTGATGTGTGGCCAGTCAGTTTGGTAATGTTATGTGAAGTTTGTAGCCTGTCCAGTAGTAATATAGTTTTGCAAAGTAGGTACTACTTCTAACAAATATTTTTTTAATAAAAGCAATAACCAGATCTAGGCTGATTTTTTTCTGCTTCTTCTCCCACTTAACTTTCTGGACCATGGTGATTCTGTAATAGCACCTGTAGTTTAACAGGAGCAGAAGAAGCTTGCTTAAAGGCTGATTGCAAAGACCAACCCGTGCTGGCTGCCTGTTGAGCCTTGTTTTAGAAAAAGGGGAACCCACAGCTCTTCTGGTGGGTATACTGGAAACGGCATGGTGGTCCAGAGACCCAGCTGGTTGAAAGGCTGGGGTCAATTAACGTAGATACCGATGTGCTGTGTGTCCCCATTTCTGCATCGCTAGATCAATCTGTCGTCAGCTTTGTGGGTCATGAAACAGTGTCGGGAATTGCAGCAGGTTGAAGTGCTGCGGAGTGGTGGGCTGAAGGAAGAGAGCTTTGCCCACGGAGCTGCTCGGCCTGCATCCTGTCAGATGGACACATTCTGCATTGCGGTTCCTTTGCCTGTTTGAAGTGAGCGGTTGTGTTGTTTTACAAGCTGCTTGTGATCTTCATCTGGAAATCAGGACAGTATCTAGGACAGTTGAGAAACTGGAGACATTTTATGTCCGCGCTCCTCATCATCCATGCTCCCTGGAGAGGACGGTGCTGTCATAACCTGAGTGTACAACTGTTAGGCAAAATAAGACTTGATTGCTGTGAGTTGGGTCAAGGTTTTGGTTAGAATGATTTTTGCCTTCACTTCATTTTTCTATGTGCTGGTAAAACTGAAAGGGCAGTTTCTGACCTAGTTTTCATCTAGTTCTAGGCTCTTGATTTTCTGCTGACATAGTGTGTGCAGGGTGTCACTTCTGCCAGCTGGAATGTGGTGAGTTTTCTTGCCTAGTGTTTTGACCCTTACATAATTGATTTTAAAGTAGGGGTTTGTCACTTTTTCTGTGCTTACCATGGGAGGATGGTGAGGGATGGAATGAAAGTGGCCATTGTGACAAAGGCAAGAAAAAAATCTATGTATGGTTATATTTTTCATTTTCCTTTGCTCACTCCTGTCTCAGCGCAAGCTGGCTGTGATGTACACGGGCTCCTAGGGATTGCTGACTGGAATGCTCATAATGGTGTTTCCTCGGGACGTTTTTAAAACCTTATGACATTATTTCATTCTAGAACGCCTCTCTAAATAGTGACCCTCCACTTAGAGGAGGGCCAGCTTTATTTTTCAGACCTTTTTATTGAGGTGAGGTTTATTGCTGAAGACAAGCAGCAAACAGTCTTCCTGATACCCACCCTTCATTATTCCGTGCTCACCACACCCACCCACCTTCTCCTTGCCCCTGAAGCAAAAACCTGTTTTGCGGCATAATCTATGTACACTGATCCCTGTCTGGGATCAGCTAGAGGAGAGGAAAGATAATTCATTGAATTTAGAAATAAAAGGCAGCGGAATGATAGAGGGTAATTTACATCAGAGATACCTAAATGTAAAACTGAAGGGAGAAAACAGCCCGGGTGGGACTGGAGTTAGGCGAAATGAGATGAGAGTGGGAGAGCATGGTGGAGCTTTTGATCCTTTGAAGCGTTTGGTGGTATATTGAAAATTTGAAGAGCTGGAGGGGTGAGGTTCAGAAAGAAGCCTAAATAGCAAGGGTAAGTTTGGTAAATTCGGTAGGGATGAGAAGCAGGTTTATTTTGTCAGGCTTTTGGGGTTTTTTTGGGGTTTGGTTTTTTTCTAAGTCTTAAATGAAGGGGACATTCTGCAGAAAATGGTAGAATGCTATTGTCTTGGCATTTTCTCTGGAGGGACTTGACAGAATGGGAAGGGAAAGGGAAAAATAAATTTGTCTGTGCCTCATCTGTGGTCAGATATTTTTCATATGAGAAACAGCTGTGAATCTTTAGGATTTTATGGCTCCTCTGTTGACAGCTGCTGCTTTTTTTCCCCATTGTAGACAGGCAGATGATTCAGCTGACGATGCTTCATCTGCATCATTGCTGAATCATGCAGGTTAGTTCAAACAGGTGCTTATGACCTTCGGAGTTACCATTGCTGTCTTATGAGTGCTCTTCATCTGCTTCAGCCCAAGACCAGTTTCTTCAGCGCTTCAGGGTAGTAACAAGTAGCTGGGGAACAGTAATATCTGAAACTGGTACACAGTCATTTCTGCAGCATCTGGCACCTGCCCAAGAATTTTTGGACAGCAGTCAAGTGAAGAGACCATTTTTTAAAATTTTTTTTTTTTTTTTTTCCCCCTGTGTTGGTTGTCCTTAGAGACACTGGCCAAATTTATCAGCAGGAAGGGTAGAAGAGCAGCACAGCAGAAAACAGGGTGATTGCAGGAGAGAATAGGTACATCTGTGACATCTGGGAAGTCAAATCCAGAACCAGACTGGTGGGAAAAAAGCTCCTGCAAAAGCACATTCTAATAGCTAACGTGATAATGAGGTTTTTCTCACGCTTCCTCATCTTTCACCTCTTTTCTTGTATTTTAATAGTGCTTCAGGGCATAACTCCACCATTGAGAAGTGAGCAGCAAATTGGAAACCTCGGTGTTCTTTTGCAGTCTCCCATTAAATTGGTGCACAGCTTTCAGGGGTGTCAGATGAGAGTGGGCAGGATGTGGGATATCTCATAGGTAAGATTAATAATAACTAGGTTATTGAGTGAGCAACAAATGCAGCAAATACTTGTCAATTTTGTATCTGTATTGGTCTTCCTGCATAGGAAATATTTACAAGGAGTACAGACCATCGTTGTTTAGGGTGTTGTATAAAAATAGTTCAGTGATAGCTGTTTGACTTCAGTGAGTTTGTTTAGATTTGGCTAAGTACAGGCCATTGGAAACATCATATATGCCATTTACTTTTTCAGTGTATGAAGCCAGAGACAGGCCTCTTCAGTGTATGTTTTATCATTTTTTATTCATGCATTTGAATAATAATAAAACAAATATCTCATCAGAAGTTGCACTCTAAAGAAAGAAAGTAGGAAACACTGTTCTCTTGTTTTCAAATGTTTTTGTTCATTCTTGAACTAGGAGTCTCTCAGATCTGGGAATTTGTCCTCTGTTTATTGGAAAATGCAGTCACTTAAAGGATTTTTCTCTTGCTGTCTTGTCCTATTTCTGTTACATCGGTAACACCTTGCTGCCTTAAGTATTTTTTTAATTGTTGTTGTCTTCCTCTTGTTTGAAAAATACAGGTAAGCTGAAAGAATTTGAATTTTCCAGGAAAAGGAAGTGATGAAACTTTTCTGTGTGTAAACAATGACATTCTGAAGGCGTTTAAAGGCTGTGAAAGCCGTTGTTACTAAATCAAGTTTTCTGGAAACCTGAGGACTGAATATTGGATATTTACAAAATAAAACACAGCTTTTTTGAAGTATATGTTTAATAAATCCTACACTGAAAGGTGATAAGTCCTTAAGTATTTCTGTGCAAATGGTAGAATGACCAAGATGTTCCACCCTTTATTTCTTTGCAAATGTATGCCAGCTGTCTTTCAGGATTTAAATATGGAAAGACTGAACAACGCAGCTTTGGGGAGGAGGTGAATGCAGAGTCGAGAGCGTTAGCTCAGGTGGTTTTGTCCATGTAGGGTTAGTTTGTTTGACCTGCCCAGAAGTGATGAGCTCTAGTGGATGGATCTTTGAAAATGACCCACTCTGGCAGGAAGGCGATACCGGAGGTGCATGCCACAAACCTTTAAGGAAGGCGGAACAAAAGTTTTGAATGCAAAGAAAAGCTATGATTTGGGTGGTTGCTGATGTTAGTATCTGTCAGTAGAAGCTATACATGGAAAATACTCTCATGCCAGGAGTGTTAAGGGAGACTCACAGGCAGGGTGACAGATTTTTAATTTTTTTTTTCCTGTCTTCTTGCTTTTCAAAGGGGATTGCCAAGGTAGTGAAGTTAATTTGTAAAAGATGAGGAATTACATAAACCGTTGTGTATGTCTGTGCTCCCAACTCTCCACATAACCTAGCATTTGTATTTTGTAAACTTGATCTTGTTCTGGAGGCCGTCACTTACAAAAAAAGCTGATCATACAAATTCTTAAATTGAGGGACTTTCCGCCCGTTCCCTTCATGCTCTGAGTATGAGGCAATTGGACGAAATCTCTTGTGTGTCTGAAGACAAACAGTTGAACTGGTGGGACTGCAGCACCCATTTAAACGTGTATTCAAACCTGGGGCATCCAGGTTTGTAAACAGCTGATGTGGTCTTTGATCCTGTAAGCAGGAGTGTTGAGCTATCTTCCTTCTTATGTACATTGGTAATATCAACACTTGGATAACAAGTTCACATCCAGTACCCATTTTAAAAACAGAAATGATAGTTAATGTTTTTAAAAGACCTTCAAATCATTAAAAAACAAAACACCCCCACCCCCCAAACTCCAAACCAAACAACAAACTGGTGGTTTCAGGGCAGAATTTAAAAATTGGAACCAAGCAAGTCTAAAACTGAATTGTTTACCAAAGCAAAACAATTGCAATAGCTGAAAGGGTTTCTGAAATCTTAGTGAATTATTTTATTTAAGCTTTGTAGTGGAGAAAGAGGAGATACAATGTGCTTAGAGGAGATACAATGTGCTTAGAGGAGACAAGATGCCAGCATTATTGGAAGATGTCCTCTTGATACAAATATCTTTAAAACAAGACAAGATCCAATACCACATGTCAGTTTCAAGGGATGAGGAAGTATAACTGCACAGAATTGCAGTTCAATTCCATCAGGCTTCTTGAAGTCTGAAAGATGGGTATGAAGAAATTTTTTACCTGAAGCTGAAATGCTTTTGGATGCATGTCGGAAAGCTTCACAGTATGTACAAATAAGTTTGTTTTTTTAAAATAATGCATAGTTTATTTGTAATCGGTATTTCTAAGCTGCAGTATTTAGTTTGTTTCCTAAATGGTTCAATTACACACCTTTGTGGAATTTGAATGCTGCTGTAAAGTAACCAAAGTGTTGGCTTTAGAATTACTTCAGAAGAGAGTTTATATTTTGTACCTTTCAGCTTGCAAAGGAACAGCAAATATCACTATGTTTGCTCCCCTGCTCAGAGCCATTGATGGTTAGATCTCTCCTTGAGTGTCAGTGATGTAGCAAAAGGAAAATTTCTTTGAAAGTGGTTATCTTGCAATTCTGCATATCATTTTAGAGGGGAGAAGTAAGGAAATGGGACTTTGCTTCCAGGTAATAGGCAACTTTTGTATCTACACTGAATGTGTCTGAGTAAGCAACCGTCTCATGTGCCCTTTCTGTTCTGTATTGGAATAGATCCTTGAAGAACCACATGCACAGTGGGGAAGGTGGCCTCAATTCCAAAAAGAGGAAATCTGGGATGGAATTGTCCTTGTTTCCTTTTATTTGATCTCTTTTTACCCCCTACCGCTATCCTAAGAATAGGAATGACAACACACTGTAAAATTTCAGTTCTATATCAAGCCTCTCTCTTCTGGTTAATCAAAAATTTATGCTTGTCATGTTTGCAAAATAAGAAGAAGGTTAAATATAATACATGGGCTTTCAGATGTTCTTTTCTCTTTTTATTGCCACTCTAGCTATACATATAGAGTATCATTCTCAGATTCTGAAATTAATTAACAGCTCCAGCTCTTAACATTGCATAATGCCTACTTTCTGACATGGCATATGGATGTTTAATGGAAAATAAAGAAAAATCTTCTTATTTTAAAAGCAGAATGTAATAAATACATTGGGACTTTGATGTCTTAGAAGGTTATCTGGGAGAGAGTGTTTTGACTGCACATTTAGAAAAATGCATAGAGTTAGAATAGTAGAATGGTTTGGGTTGGAAGAGACCCAACCCCCCTGCAGTGGGCAGGGACAGCTTCCACTAGAGCAGGTTGCTCAGAGCCCCGGCCAACCTCACCTGCAATGGTTCCAGGGATGGGGCAGCCACCACCTCTCTGGGCAACCTGCGCCAGGCTCTCACCAAACTCAGCATTAAAAATTTCTTCCCTCTCTCTGGTCTAAATCTTCCTCTTTTAGTTTAAACCCATCACCCCTTTGTCCTGTCCTAACAGGCCCTGCTAAAAAGTCCATCCCCATCTCTCTGATGGGCCCCTTGAAGTCCTGAAAGGCCACCAGAAGTCTCCCCGGAGCCTTCTCTTCTCCAGGCTGAACAAGCCCAGCTCTCCCAGCCTGGCCTCCCAGCAGAGGGCTTCCAGCCCTCCCATCATTGCTGGGGCCTCCTCTGGCCCCGCTCCACCAGGTCCATGTCTCTGCTGTGCTGAGGACTCCAGAGCTGCCCCAGCACTGCAGGGGGGTCTCACAGAGCGCAGCAGAGGGGCAGGATCCCCTCCCTGCCCTGCTGCCCACGCTGCTGGGGATGCAGCCCAGGAGGACGTTGGCTGCTGGGCTGTGAGCGCAGGGGGCTGGCTCAGCTCCAGCTCCTCACCCCCAGCACCTCCTCTGGCTTTGTCTTCTCTGTCCCCTCCCCCTGGTCCAGACCTGCATTCTGATGCCCACAATGGGACACAGGTTTTTCCAGAGGTCTCATTAGTACCAGACAGAGTGGAATGGTGACTTTCCTTCTTTTAAAGGCAGTGTTGGTCCTCTTACAACCTCATAAGTGGTTTATTTTCTCATATCAGCAGATGGGCTGTTTCCAGCTGACCATGTCCGAGTCTCTCAACAAAGTCATTCTTCCTTTTTTTAACAGTGTAGCTGAGGACGTGACTTGTCATTTTTTCCTTGTTAATACTTTTTGTGAAAGCTGTTGTATAAGCGAGAAGTGCTGCTCCTTTTTCCTTCCTATGTAGCTCATCCAGACAAGCGAGGAAGGCAGAGTGTCTCTCATGTCACATTTAGGTTTTCCTTCTCATGATCTTGTGGTTGAATTTTAGGAGATTTTTTTTCTTATTTTTTAAAAAATGGCGTTGTTCAGTAGAGTGTCATTAATCATCTTCTTTCAGTGAAGCCTCTTCCCATTGCTGGACAGCTGTGTTGAGAGCTGCACGTGGCCGTTGCCTGCAGAACATGCCTGATACCGAGCCACTGATAGCATAAGTCCATAGAGCGAATGGTTAAAGAACAGCTTCGGTCTTCCCAACTGGCATTCAACATTCTCCTATAGTTTAGTGATGCTTTTTTTCAGAAATCTTCCTTCTGTTTGTGTTCCATAATCATAATTTGCTTCCTTTTAAAAAGTTTATTTAATTTTTCAGTTAGATGACACAATTTTTGGAGTGTTTTTGTGGGCTTTTTCAGTTGTTTTTTTTAATGCTGAAACTGGAGAGGGCTGCCTAGTTTACATTCTTTGGGAAACACCTGAAATTATTGCAGAACTTGTTTTACTCCTGTAGTTTGCAGAGGGATGGTACCAGCAGAGCATCTTTTTATCCCTCTGTGATCCTTAGCAGATACTTCTCTGAGACGCAGAGCGCAGAAGATGGCAGATTTGCTGCCAGCCTGCCCTGCAGTGCGTGGTACCGAGGAGGGTAGCTCATCGGGACAGCTCACTTGAGCTGTCACCCTGCCAGATGACAAACAGCCGTCTGCGTGTCCGGCTGTGCCTGTGTGGGGCTGGCCCGGGGGTCGTGCACTGCGTGTAGCAGGCTCTGGAAACCTGCCCCTTTCCTGACTGAGAGGTCGGTGTGCTTCAGGTTATTCATGGAAGCTTAAGAATTCTGTGGTGCTGATTTTTCTTTTTCTGCCCTATTTCATACAAACAAGTGAACTTTTTGAAGAGTCCATACTATTTGGATGGAAGATTTTTGCATTTCCTGTTGATTTCTTGTGGTTTTTTTATGGCAATGTTAGGTATGACAGCATAGTCAGATTACTTTTTTTTTTTTCCTTCTTGTTGCTTATTCTGTACTTCATGTTTCCTAAAATGAGCTATCTTTGGCATTTTTTCAATAGAGAGAACAAATGAAACTTGAGTTTATAGATGCTCCAGAAAGCATCTCAGATATATTTTTCTTACAGTTAATAATCCTCTGAAAGCTGCAACTGCTGTTCACTTCAAGCTGGTCATTAACTTCAAGCTGTCATTAATTTTGAGACGTGGAAGGCAAACGCGTGTGCTCGCAGGCACGGGGGTGTGGGCACAGGGGCACATACATCGCAGTGCCCTGATTTGGGGAATGTATTCCAGTCTTTTCCCGGGCTGGCCAGCAGCACATTGCACGTAGGTGAGGAGCAGTTGTGAGGTGATACCGTGTCCCGTTGTCACCCACCTGCTCTGTGCTCCCCTGGTTTGGAGTCTCCAGCTGGCAGCAGATTTCTAGCATGTGCTGCTCCCCCAGCCATGCAGATGAAGGAGTGCAGGAGCTAGACCTTTATTCTGTTTTATTTTCACCACAGTGCCTTACAGTAACTTAAAGGGGTTTAGCCTTATAACCTTAATTATATGTGGAATGTGGAGAATGCTGTATTATTTCTCTGTGTAAGAAGACAGTGAACTCTTAATTGCTTAGTTCAAGTATTAAAATGTTCCTTGTGCATCAGAACTTTGCTTAACCAAGCTGCATTGTAAAAAAAAATAACAAAAAAACTACCAAAAAGTTTCTTCTGGTTACCTCACTGTTTCATTTGTGTTGATCCTATCTTTATTTTGTTGGGCTTTGTGTGAATGGATGTCATTAATGTTGCATTTATTTTTGTTTCTCTTTGTTATCCCTTAGGAACAACACTTAAAATGTTAAAGGCAGTTTTAAAAAAGAGCCGAGAGGGTGGAAAAGGGAACAAGAAAGACTCAGGTATGAATATTAATAAAATATTTTATAATGTAGATGGGTTGTGCATTATAAATCCAGGAGTTAAGTTTGCTTTGTGGCAGCAGTGACGCCGGTCCCTGGGGCAGCGGGTGGCTGACGCCAGCTGTGGGGAGGTCTGTGGGGCATAGCCCCCACTCCGTTTTGGCCAGGCTGCTTCCATGCAGAGCATGAGGAGCAGATCTGAAGCTTCTGGGAGTTGTATCCAGTGCACCCATTCCTGAATTGCTGCCGGGAGGGACCGATGAGAGCAGCTTGCTCTTGGTTCTGACCACGAGATACTGAGAGCACGCTGTGTGTTGTCCTGCCAGCCCAAACATGGCCCCAGGTCAGGGGTTCAGAACCTGGACTATTGAAATACACTTTAAACTACTTTTTAAAAATGCATATTATGGGCTATGTAATTTTTATTATTCATGTATTTAGAAAAAAATTTCTTGAAAACACATTTAGTGAAAAGTTTTAAAGTTGGTTATCAAACCTCTATCATGTTCTAGGTTTTGCTTTAACTACAGAGATTTGTGAAGGTAAAATTAATCCTCAACAAATTTTATTTAAAAAAAAATAAAACTTGTGTTACTATTAATCGTAAATGTGGTAGGCCGCTCCTTATCTGTATTGCTTTTCAGGAAAAAGGGTAACTAAGATCTCCAGCTGCCCTTTTTGAGGGCAGTGCCCTCTCAGAAGAAGTACCAGTCACAGAAGTGCAGGTGGTGGTGGTTGAGCATTAAACCCACCTGCTCTGTGCAGGTCATGCTGAAGTCTCAGCTGCAGTGGCAAGCAAGCTCATGGACCTGAGGGACAGTTACCTGTGCTTCATGGTTAAATATTTAAGCTCAGACTATTAGTGTAGACTGAAATATCTGATTTTCTGATGAATTAGATCTTAAATTATCTATAAGTGTGAATTTTTGCTCTTTGGCAACACAAATTGATTACTCCCAGAACTAAAAAAAAAAAAATACCAAACTAAAACCAGGTCTAGACTGTGATACAGTCTATATCATCGGTGTTTGTCAGAACCTTTAAAACAATGCCGTTGTAACTTGCTTGTCCAAGAAAGCACACGTGTATTTGGCGCTGCAGCTTTTAAAGCTGTGCTGAGTTACACTGAGCCCTGCAAGGGGGAGGGTATTTCAAGAGTTCTTTGCAAAAAGCAGTTCTGTGCTCTTCTGGCAGGTAATGTGTTCTTCAGGAAATTCTTGTGGTCTTACGAAGTTTACGCTCTACCACGCTTTCTTTCTAAGTGATTTCTTTCTGAATGATGAGCGCTATCCTGAAAAGAGAAAACATTGACGCTGCATCAGAGATGCACAGAAGTGGTCCCAGAGCAAGACGAAAGGCGTCCTGTTAATTGTGTGGTACTGCCGACTTCCAGGTTACCAGCTGGAGTTGTTTAAACGTAGTGGGCTAAAGATTCCTGTGGTGAGGCTTTCATTGGTACATTTTTCCTTAAAATGCTAGATGGAAATTGGTTTAAGCTCAAAAAAAATCAGGCTGTTTGGAACGGAGCTTTGGCCAGGCTTTGATTAAAATCTGAAGCGTGAAAAGCCTTTTACCTTTAGGTCAGAAAACACTTTTTTCTTTTTTTTTTTAATTTTATTTTAGGATCTCATCACATCTGTCTTGATTAATGAATGCAACTGAAAGGGTTTTGTCGCTTTGTTTTTACTAATACAATGCTGCAGTATTTCTTAATGCCAAGGGGAGTGTTAGAGTGTGGGAGGTTTTTTTTGTTTCATTTTTCATTTGGGATTTTTTTTTTTTTTTTAAAGCAAACTCCGGAGTTTCACATATTAATTGAATGTTGCAGAAACCAAGTATTTGGAGAGATTGGTGAATGATGCCTGGCTGGTAAAAGCCAGAGTAAGGAGAAGTGCAGGAGCCGCTTTTTAAAAGGAAGGAAGTAATTTATACAGCGGATTCCAGAGATTTTGGCTTATTTTGTATTTGAAGATACTGTGAAAAGTTTGAAAAGACTTGTGTGCATTCCATTCTGTGACACATCCAGGACTTCCTGTAAGGTTGGGTTCAGTTTATTAGTTTTCCTTTTTGTTCCAAAGGGCCTTGCAGTTCTTTCAGCTGTAAGGCGTCTCTCGGCTTTTAGAGAAGATGTGAAGCAGGGCAAAGGACTTGTAGAGCTTTTGGTTTTTTGCTTGCTCCTTTTCCTGGCCCTTAAACTTCAAACAGTGAGAAATGGAAATTTTTTTAAATGGTAGAGCTGTCTCATTTCATGGCCCTTCAGGTCGTTAATAACAAGAACAGCTCTTAACTACCTACCCCTCTACTACCCTCCGAAGAAGCACAAAGAGGGAAGGTGCATGCTAGTGACGGGAGCCGGCTGGAGAGACAGCTCCTGTGGAAGTGGCCATCCTGGTAGCCAGCAGGTAGTGCAGTAGTAACGTCAGATGCCTTTTGAAATTTGGGGGGTTTTTTTGCTGATGAAGTTTTGAAAAAGTTCTCAGGTTTTTCAGAACTCTAGAATGTAGCAGGAAGTAGATGAGAGGGCGCAGCACAGTAGTGCCAAAGCGAACCCGATCAGGAAGACTTCTGTGGCCTTTTCTCAACCTATACCCAGCTTAGGAGTAGTGCTGGACAGCCGGGAGGCAGAGAAGCCTTGAGCTGCCAGAGCCGTGTCAGAACAGAGGTGCTGGCAGGCCTCGGCTGAGGTGCGCGGGTGGGCCTGCGGTACCGTGTCCCCAGCAGATGTGGGACTGCAGCTGAGGAGCAGCAGCTCCTGGAAGCTCCATCCTCACCGCCCGTGGTTGTTTCACTCTGACTGAAGGCAAATGGGAAGAGGTTTAGGCTGAACTGCAGTAGCTTTTGCTTAAACTCCAGTAACCCCCGTTGTCCCAGGGGCTTGCTCGCGCGTAGAAGGAAGGCCTGGAAGTCAGCGCAGCTCGGGCGCGAGTGGGAGGTGCCTGCTGGGCTGGACAGAAGTTCCTGTTTGTGCATTTGCTGTGTCTTACTGCCCTCAAACCAGCGCAAATAGGAATGGGGGCTTTTTTCTGGACTGAAGGCACAACTGTAGCATTAAAAAGTCTGTAAAAGCATTAAAGAACAAAAAGAAATTGGGACTGTTCTTTTGGAGATAGCTTGTCCGGATTATAATGTTAGAGTTTCCTCATTTGCCCTGGCATAAGGCCTTCAGAGCTGAAGAGGTGTGTAACATTTTTGAAATCTAGCTGCTGAGTGTGTTAATTACAATTTAAAAGAACTTTAAAATTCATGGTTATGTTGAAAAAGAGGGTTGCAAGAATTACTACTGGTGCTCTTGGGAGTGAGACCGAAGTGCTATGCTAAAGACCAGCGGAGAGTCTTTGTAGAAACAACTTCTGCCCTAGTCAGGTGGAAGATTGTCGTGTGGGAATCTCACCTTTGGATGGAAAGCCAGCACCTGAGGCTACTCCAGCAGCAGGATGCTAGCTGGAGGTTGGGTTCAGATCCACCAGTTGCTTCAGTAATAATTCTTTCTTCTACAATTCTTTTATTAAAATGGGTTTATTTAGATGTTGCTGGGAGGCATTGATAGGTGGGGAGCTGCAGTAGGAATAGGTAAAATCTAAATGAAGCAAAATTTGTGTTTAAACATGCAGATACGTAGTTGCATTCTGATTATGTATCTGTATGTGCAAGCATAGGTGAGCATAAATGGAGAGAGAGCAGCATTGTCAGCTTGCTGTGTGTGCATAAAACAGCTTTTCAAATCCAAACTTACTAAACTTACTTATAAATGTGGATTTGAAGACAAGGTAGTTGATACCATATTTAGGTAAACTGATGTGCCAGAGTACCAGAATTTCGAACAAACCAATTTTTTGACTCAGGCGTCCCAACTTTCTCTGTTCCCAGCTTTTTTTCAGGTTTTCTGCAGTATGAAGCAACCTGTCTTTCTTTACGCCCCTTCAGACACAGTTATTTCTGTTGTGTGGCAATAAGTATCTGTACGTTGATTTTTGTTTTGTCTTGTTCCCCTTCCTTCAATGGAAGTGATGTACATACTTGTAAAGGCCAGAACCTGAGGGGAAGAAACCCACAGCCTGCACCTGTCACACTGAAGTAACAGAAACTGTTTTGTGAATGTTGGGAACTAAGCTGGAACAAAATGGAACATTAATTTTTCTGTCTGGAAAAGTCATCTGTGGTTTTATTCTGCCTCATGTACACTGATCTGGAGATGTACAGGAATTACACTCTCAGTTTCCCTTTGTTTCTCAAGGTTTTAATTTCATCTCAGAAACAAAAATTTGGTGTTTTCTCCTCTTTGTCAGGTTATTGTAATCAAATAAATATTATCTCTATAAACTCTGAAGGAGTTTCCCAGTCCCTTAGAGATTCCTTTGAAGGTGTCTCTCTAGTAAGAAGTGGTCTTTTTGATTGGGGGTCTGTTAGTGTACCTCTGACTCGTCCTTACGGCTTCTGCTTAGGGCACACATTTTTCATTCCTTATTCTTTGCCTTTTACCTCTGTTTTTTAGTGGACTTTATTTTCTAGATCTAAGATAATCTTGTCTTTTTGTCTTTATTTCTACCCTGTGTTTCTTTCTAACTACCTTGGAAATTTCTTTCTGTTCCCTCTTCTGGAACTAGATGATCTTCTGGGTCCCTTCCATGACTCTATTCTATCATTCTGTGTTGTTTTCAATTGTTGATTGTGGATTGTATGTTGCCCAGTTCTTTCCTTGGAGTTTTTAAATTAATCTCTGTAGATACCAGGAGATCCTCTGGCCTCCCCTGGAAGGAGCTCACCTTTTTATTTTAGTATAGCACAGAAACTCCATGTCTTTGTGTCACGGTTCAAGAAGTCAGAGCCAGAAGACTACTGTGTGAACTCAAGTTCTGCAGTGTTTCCTGCAAGTGTTGGCTGTGTCCATGATGAGGTGATAGTATAAAGAATATACATAATAAGCTTCAGAGTATAAACAAAAAATGCTTTTTAATTATGATTGGTTTAGTAGAAGTTCTACTCAGCTACTCATTCTTAAATGCTTAAAAATGCTTCAGAGAGATTTGAATTAGTATTTCCTGTCGGTTTTATATGCTGCCAGCTGCTTCGCAGTATATAATCATGTTTGTTTTCATTCACTGTCCTAAAGGCAGCAACTTGCCTGCATTCTGGGAATCTGCGTTTTTTTTCACTTACTAAGCAAGAGACCATTCAGGATAAAATACATGTAATGTATTTCAACTTGAAAAGAAAATCCTCTATATTAAATTTCTACAGAACATGCTCAATTATTTCAGATGGCTTTTTAGTAGCATTGAGCATTGTCGTTCTGTTGACCCAATATCAGGCCTGAAGGAACATGAATAATGGAAGTATTGTGCTTAGTTTGCAGAGTTCTTCCTGCACTAAATCCCATCAGAAGTTTAACATCAAGTGTAGTACAGGGTATGCAGGAAAACCTCATTGATTTCAGAGCAATTAATTTGGTAAGTAGTTGGGACTTTTAGATTTTCCAGCTTAAAGGCTTGTTAGACATTCATGTAGTGCTGAAATAACAAGGGACAAATTGTCCACAAAAAGATGATTTTTAGAATGTAGTTCTGTAGTGCTCTAAAGGTAGAGAATCTGGAGAAATGAGATCAGTGTTTTTGATTTCTGCATGATGAAACAAGGTACTGAAGTGCTTGTGTATTTGTATGCATCTTATCTTCAGTGATTGTCCTCATATTCAGATGTGTTTAATTTGGGCTACCAAAAAGTTCCATGTTAATAAATCTTTATTGATTCTTGTTTGATTCTTCCATAGATCAGACTTAACTTTTTACAATGCTCTTTTGAGACGTGGTTTCCTTTGTTCTTCATTCTTCTTATTTTCCAGTATCTTTATATAAGTATCGTTGACCTAAATATGAGCATACAGAGGTTTTGAATCTTAGGATAGAATGGATGCTTTTATTTCTGCATGATTTTCCATGGTAGATTGGCATACTCTTGGTTATTGTGTTTGTATGCCCTGCTCTCTAGCAACATTCTATACAAAACAAGTTGGATGAAATAGTGAATTTCAGATTTCTTCCTTTTTTTACATATGATCAAATACAATGAAGAAATTGAGGTTATACTTGGTATTCTTTTTGCAAAATAAAATGGCTTTCAAAGGTATGAGCTGTGATCACTTGTGTGATGTTCTGCCATTCTTGGTTTTCCTTCTCCCTTTCCTATTTGCATGGGCCACCGTTGAGAAGCGCAACGCACAGCAGGGGCACAGCACTTTCTGTGATAAACATAAACGTGCTGGAACTCACTGACACAGTTTTGTTTTGCTAATGACATCAAATTGGTACTTTAAAATAAAAGTGAAGTTGCTATGCCTCATCTTTTATTAAGACCCGCTATGTTAGTGTGTTCAGGGTTATTTCCCTGTAGCAGAACCTTTATTTGACTCTCAGCTGAACTTCAGTTAACTGCAGATCTGAACCCCACCTGTCTTGCATTAAGTCTCATTAAACATTTCTGACTAGTATACTTGTAACCAGGCTTGAGAGCATCAAGAGGTCGAGGTACCCTTCTGGCAAGTCAAAACACTTGAAATCATTAAATAAAATAAGTTTGCATTTAAAAACTGAGTATGCAAATTCAATTGGCTTTTTCTGTCCAAACTCTCTATGATATTAGGCTTTGAATTTGAAGTGCAAAGGGACTCTATGGTGCATAAAGTGCACACCCACTCGCTGGAACATTGAACTTGTACTGGAATACTTTCAAGCTTCAGTTTGACTTTTTGTTGTTACTCTAAAAATATCTTGCAACAGAAGAAGCATTGTTTCATGCTTAAAATATGGAGCTGTTTTTGATTTAATCTATGTTGCTTTGCCCACTTGCTGCAGCTGTTGACAGTTATTTAGGAGTTTAAACTCCTTTTTTTGCTGAGCAGTGAGTAGTTAATATGGTGAATGTCTTTTCCCAGAAGCTAATTCCAGTGATATATCCCATGTACATATAAACAAAAAAAAAAACAACCCACTGTTTTCTCTAAAAAATGGTTGTTTCTTTAAAGTACGCATTACAAGAGAACATTAGTATTTTGTGTACTGAAAAAGTAATCCAGAGTTCAGAAATAAATGCCAGAAAGTGAGCAAATAATGTCAAGTACGAGCATAGTTGGCAAAGACTGTCCATTTGAACCTTTTATTCTAATCCTTCCTTGGTTTGTTTCTCACTCAATGCACTTCACTGCTTCTGTTACTCAGGCCATAATGAGTTCTCTTCCCGTTCCAGGCCAGTGTCTCTCTTTTTCTGGTGTCTCCAGAGTCTCAAGAGAAAACAAATGAAATGCTCATCTTCCCCACTGCATGTATTTTACATGAGAGGCCTGTTTTCCTACCCTAGAAGGGTGGCTGATGAAGTTCCTCCCTCACCACAAATTCTTCCGCAGCTCCTGCTCGGTGCTGTGGTACAGAATGGTTACCTCGTCTGGACTGGACTGGAAGGGCTGGGTCACTTGGCCCCTTCTGTCCTCCTCGATTGCTTTCTCACTAAGTTGGGCGCTCTGTGTGTCTGAGTACACGCACACATGTAAGCATTTTAATTTTGAAAGACACAAATCCTTTGAAGGGCAATTGTGAGTCTTTTGCAATTAAAATAAAGCATCTTATAAACTGTCACTAACCATGCTGCAGAATTCTGTCCACTGTTGCCTATAAGTTCTGTGGAAAAATAGGATGGCAATGGAATGCAGCAGAAAGCTGTTTTTAAAATATAAAAACCACTGGTTTCTATAATCCTTAGCCAATGTCTTGTTACTTACACATAGTGATGCCTGCTTCTGGAAGGTGCTTTCCAGCTCGGTAGCTTTCCCCATGCCATACAACTAGTTCATTTTTCGCCACTCATAATTTCCTTCTGAATTTCTCTGTGAAGGCTCATCTCTTCTTAACATTTGCTTGGATGAAACCCATCCTATGAAGCAGAATAAAGTTCAGTGAGACTGTCAGTAGTAATGTGCAAGTGCATCTGAATGTTGCGTGTTGCTCTTTGCGGGGCCAGCCTTTCCCTCGGCTGTGCGCGTGGGGGTTGGTACAATCTGCCTCTTGTGCTGCTCTTCCAACTCAGCAGTTTCCATGGAGGTATCACGGGGCACTTGGTGTGGTGGGAACAGGAGTATATTGTAAAGCAGCTGACAGTAACCCAGCAGTAGTTACTGTCGTCACAACATTTTGCATGCTCCCCATGTCAATGTGGTTTAATTCCATCTCAGCTCCGACCATTGTGCTTGCTCTGAAATAGCAAAGGAATCATAGCCCCTAAGATCACCTTTTAAACGCTTACTGGCAAAGATTCTCCAAAGAGCTTTACAAGAGTTTCAACGATGGCCATATTTGCTAGACGTTATCACAGAATTGCAAGACCACAGTTACCCAGCACTGGTGTTACACAGTTATCTGGCTTGTGCGAGTCTCCAGAGATGGAGACGCCGCGGCGTCCCTGGGCAGCCTGTTCTGCTGCTCTACCACCCGCAGTCTTTAGCAGCAGCAGCGCACTGGTGGCTGACAAAGGCCGTGATTCCTCTGTTCCGGGGCAGCTTGCAGACAGCACAATTGCGTGCCGGTTGAGATGGAGCCAGGCACCAGGTTTAAAGCTGGTTTTGCTCTCATTGTAGAGAGTATTGGTGTCTGTCTCGTCTTCACTGGGGGCTGATCTCTGAGGACTGTCGACATAAGCCAGCGCTGGCCTCGGTAGACATGTAGCCCTAGACCAGTCCTGTCAACAGTCCCTATTCCCAAAGATCTTCAGCAGTGGTGCCCAGGTTTTTGCCACCTTATGGTCTCCTGCCCCAAATGTGTTGTAAAAGTGCAAAGTTTATGCCTGTTCCATAGCAGAGTTTGCTTCTGGCTTCATTGCCTTCCATCCATGCCAGAGGAATCTGGTCAGAGTTGGGTGCTTCGATCAAGCTCTCATTTGTTTGGAGAGGTGGTGAGAGACCTTCTTCAGCAATAGGATCCTGTCGTGTTAACACTTTGTATTGTTTTAACATCTTTAATTCTGTAGTTCTGCTTAAGATTTCTGCTGTAGCACAGTTTTGTATCAGATACATTTTTTTACGTGGCTTGAGAGTCTTTTTTCACTTCAGTAGATAGGTTAAGGGAGAAAAAGACAAAAGCAGCTGTCTCAGAAATGCAGATTGAGAGAAGTCTGTGGAACGTTGTTCTGCAAATGCTGTCAGTATTCGACTTAAGAAGTCTGCACTGTCATTGGTTTAGCTTTCGCTGTCTTGAAGCTTACACTCCTATTCCTTCAGGTTAAAATAATCTGAACTCCAACATCTGCACCAAACTCCAGTTTACATGTATTTTGGTAACGTAGTTAGCATTCTTCTGGTTTCTAAGGAATTTACATTGAATGAAGAATGAGATGTGTTTTATTAAATACTCACATATGTACTGTAAAGACTTTCATTTCAGTTATCCTCTCTGTTCAAAAGAAGGATTAGTTTAATCTTAAGTTCAAGTTCTCTCTTAGGATATTAGGCTTTACAAAATCATTACTTTAGTCAGCCATCCTTCTATCTTTTTGTATCTTAAGGAAAAAAAAGTACTTTGTTAATCAGATTATGCCTTTCAGTTGCATCCCTAGGTGCAGCTAAACTGGGATTTGATTTCCATTTTCAAAGCTTTGTGTGTGTGGTTTTTAAAGCTATTAAGTTGTTTCCATGGTTACTTTGACCACTGAATAAGAACTCTGGTGTTGATTGATGCTTATGAAACTTTTGGTCCGGAGTCTGGTTGGCAGTGGAAAATGTACGACTCCGAGGTTTTACAAGGAAGAAAGTGGGATTTCACAGAACTTTTACTTATGCTTTAGTTTGATGTTATTAAAAAGCTTGTGAGAGGTCATCTTCCTCCGATTCCAGAACTGATGTTTCTCTGTTTTTACATTAGGCTAGGGACCAAGAAATGTAACGCGAATGTAAGGTATTGCTCTAATATCGAAAATATTTTAAGTTCATAACAAATAATTTTGGTTTTCTGTGTGCATCACTATGTGGCATCTGGTTATATTTGGGCATTGCAACAAATTGTGATTTAACAGCTACTACTTATGCATTTTTCTAGTACTGTTTCCCCAGTATCAAGTGGTTGTGTGGAAGGCATAATGTATTACCTGCAGGCTTGTTAATTTTGCATCTATCTTGTCATATACGTAGATCCAAGTATCTTAAAGGAATTTTGCTCTAAGTTGGATGAAGTGTGTAGATTTGGCCATCAGCCCAAATTATACAAAACGGAAAATGCAGGATTAGGATAAATTAAATACATAGGATAGATTAACAGATTTAGGAAAGGATGATAAAAGCATTTAAGATTAAGCTTGCCATCCCACATCATCACACGTGTAATTTAACTACAGCCCAGCCATACATAACATTACTTGTGTGGATACAGAACCTCCCTTCCTGCTGTACTGCAAGAATAATAATTTTGTAGATGGTGGTGAAGAAAGTGAGCCTCATCCCAGCACCAGCTGGAGACAGTGTATTTCCAAATCTCCTGCCCAATTCCTTCTCCGTATCCCCAAGCTCCCCGCCCCGGCTCTTGCTCCCTTTCGGGAGGTGAGGGTGTGTTTACTGCTGTGAGGGAGAAAGACGGTGGGAAGAATAACCCTGAGGAGGTGGAGAGGGAAGGGAGAAAACAAAGCAAGCAGCCGTCCTGCGTACGCGGGTGCCAGTCTATGGACCTGGGGACTTCCTCAACTGAAAGGAGCTTTGGTTACCATCAACAGATGACTTCTCTGTGTACAGCCCCTTGAGTCCGTGTCAGGTTTTAGCATTCAAACTACTGCTTATTGCTACCAGAGTTCTTGGCTCGTGGGGGTCTATGGGGAGTTGTTCTCCTGGTAGAAGATCTGGTTTGTGCCTGTGACTGGGACAGTGTTTGGAGGACAGTGAAGTATGAGCTCTGTTGGTTCCCTTCAGTGTGCTTGGTCTGTTAGCTAGTGTTGCATTTAGCTAACAGCTTTTTGGAAAGGTCCTGGAGGAGCAGCTGTGCAGTTCCTGCTTTCTTGGAATGGTTCATGTCCAGTAGCTGTCTGCTATTCCATAGCATCCTAACCATTTTTCATTTACAATGTGCCTTTTTCTGCTTCAGTAGAATACATTACTGTTTAAACACGTTCCAACCTCTGTAAGCAGTGTGGCTGCGTTTTCTCAAGGTGTGATTTTGTCGGTCTAAAGGGCTATTGCATCTTGACAGCATGGGTGTGTGAGTGACAATAAGCAAAAGGTTGTTATAAAATTAGGAAAATAAGTGATTGAAAAGGAGAGTTTCTCCTTTTGGAGAAAGGCATTGTGGATTTTTGTTTTCATTCATACTGCTCTTAGGCCCTGAGTCATGAAAGCCTGATCCTTGTACCTCTCCCCGCAGTACCGGTGGTGCTGTCAGGAAAATACAATAATAAGAAAAACAGGAGTATGGCTGTCACAAAGATTGCTAGGATACAGTGGTGTGTATATAGAGAGAGACTGTAAAATATCTTTCAAGTTACTGTCATGATCAAATACTGATACCAAATTTACTGATTGGTTACACCAGCAATGTATTTAGCCTCCCCTGGCTCTTTTCCACACTCCATAATGCTCCATATAAATAGAGAAGGACAAATTAAAACTAATTCAAAATTCAGAAATTACTAAGAAGGCAATGAACTAAACACTGATTGTTTGTGTCACAGTAAAAGGGAAAATAGAAATTAATGAATTGTAGGTGGACTTATTAACTCCAAAGGTGGAGGGGGTAGTTTTTGTTGTTCTCTTGCCCCCCCTCAGCAGCATTCCAGCTGGAATAATTACACAAATTCCAAATTACAACCTTGGCAACATCTCTAGTGAAAAACCTGTAACAGGAATGCCAGTGTTTTCTAACTGTAGTTGGCTGCATTACCGCGCTGCTTCCTTGCTTTTTGCTTGTGTTCAAAGGGAAAAATGGAATATCACAAGTTTCTCTGTGCGTTCTTCAACAATTTATGAGGCAAACTCATGTATGCTGTATTGAATAATAAATAATAATATGCCTAATGTTAAATTTGCGTTTAGAAACAGCTATTGCAGAAGTTTAATTTCTAAAAGAACAGAGAAAGAAAACCCTTAGCCTGTTGATTTCCCCTGGAAGTGAATGAGAGCTCAATAATTGAGATATCTTGGTGGTTCAAAAAAATCCCATGTATGTGATTATAGTCTCTAAAATACTGAATCTTTTTATTTTGAATATATACTTAGGCTGTACTTTTTTTTAAGAGCAATGTTACAGCTAGGTTGCTAAAACATTGAAGCTGATTTTCTAGTTCCCAGGACTTTAAACCAATAGTTAACACTCCTATAATAGTTGCAATGGACTTCAAAAAAGAATATAAAGTTACAGTTGCTTAGTTTTTAATTTCCATCTTGACTTGATGAAGCTGGAGTTGTTTCCTTAAAATCATTCATTACCTATTACTATGAATTTTGTCTGAACAGAGAGGAGAACATTTGGAAGGTGGTAGTTTAGTTGATTTCAGAGGAATAAAAGACTAAATTTTTCAGTTACAAAATGTTAAGATAAGTTTGAGTCTAGCATAGTTTTCTTCAGGGTCCTATGTTGTACATAGCCCTTGTGTGGTTCTTGTGAGGAAAAAAGTACGGCTAGAAAAAAACTCCAAATAATCTTCAATACATGAACCTTTGGAAATAAGGAACTAGACTTCAACTTTCAGGCATGTTTAGTTTTCTTATCTTCCACACATACTTCTAAAAAAGAGAGCAGTAGTTAAATTGATCAAAATATTTTTCCTTTTCTCCATGGGTTAGGTTTGGTTTATTCCTTCTAGCACAATGTGGAAGTTTGTGGAATGCAGTTACTGGTGCCTGCAGTGGAATGTGGTAGGAGAACAGCTGTTAAACATGGAAGGCAACAATTGACTGACAAGAGCACGAATGAGAAATGCAGATTTAGAGCCACATTTTTCTGAAGTGTTTTCTTACTGTACAAAAATAAACCTGGCGTGAGGGACTCACATCTGAAAAGATGCTGCTTCTCCTTGATTTGCCTTTTCTTCTGGTCGTACTCCAGGTTCCAGTACTTCAGCTGTGCTGCTTGTTGCATCTGTTCTGGCATCCTGTTTCCTCTTTCCATTGGTTTTGTTTTGCTATTTTTTATCTTTGATCATAGCAGTTCAGTTTTAACAGTAGTTCATGTAAGTTACTGAGCAATACCCCGATTTGGATATTAAAACCAGCTATAGTTAAGTTGTTAACCTTTGTTTTCAGCGCTGTTTCTGTCATCTGACTAGGAAAAACCTAGCACTTCCAACATGTATTTCTGCTGTCTTTAACTCGTTACTATGAGCAATAGATTTTTCTGTTGTTTTGAAAGTATATTCTTGATTTAGTTGAAGTGGTGTTTCCTGCACCAGCAAGAAACTTCTCTGGTTTTAGTGCATTTCTCTGCTTTGATGCACCACTTAGTGTGGTGTGAGCCAATAGCTTGTTTTTTCCTGAGATAAAAAATAAATTGCTGTTGCTGTCAAATTGCAGGGAACTGGATCTCTCAGTTTTAAAACAGAAAAATAAAGCTTAGACTGGCCCTTTGTAGGGGCACCTTTCAGTGATCCACCTTTTAATTGAGTGTAAGGGGTAACACAACTAAATTCCTCCTTGAGCTAGTTCAATAAACAGTATTTTCAGATGGTCTTGACTTTCAGGATATCACATTGGCCCTAAAATACCTCTTCAGCTGTGAAAATACTTTCCTCTCTGTAGAAAACTTGAGTTTTACCTCTAAGAGTGAAATCTGAAAAGTACTTTCTTTGAAAATGGGGGTTTTCTTCTCCCTTGCTGTCTCTATTACAGTAAAAATCTCGCTTGCTTGTGTATTTAAATTTCCCCAGCAGTTATCTGGATATCCACCCCAGTGGAGGGTGCACAGTAAGATGAATCACGCTGAATTGTTGCTGGCAAATAGGTTTTCCTGTGTTAAATACTTGTATTTCAGTGCAACTCTCTGCTTTTTCTGTTGGTGTAGCACATAACGGATGACAACATTTTATTTTTAGCAGGTGACTCCTGCCCGGAGAATGCCTCGCAGGTTGTAGCAACATCTGGCCACAATGCAGATATTCCCATTGGTGATCAGCCCGTCTCCGAGGACTCTTACAGAATGAACTTGGCTAAAGGAGTCTCAATGTCGCTGCCATCTTCGCCTCTGCTGCCACGCCAGTCCTACTTGATGCAGTCAAGATCAAACAAAAAGTCTCCAGGTAAAGTGAAACTGATGAGCAGCTAAATTCTTCGTAGCACTTTAACTCAGGTTTTGACAGACTTTATTTAAAAGTTACACAGTAAAATCATGTTAATCTTTTGCAGTAAGAACAAGAGCAGTGAATGCTTTGTGCATGTTCCCAGGGAAAAAAGGTAATTGCTGGTTAAATAGAATGTATGATTTCATATGGCAGAGAATTACTCTAGTTGGTATTGCAAACACCTGCACTGAAGTGATTGAGTATGTTTGAAATTGGTTATTTATGATTAGTATGTCAGTTAGGTAGAAGACAGCTGCAAAAGCCTTTGTTTATGCATATGTTAATAACTGTAAGCGTGAATGTTGTTGGGGCTTTTACAGTACATTTGTTTTACTCGTATTTACATGCATAACTGTATTAATAGATAAATTTCTGCTGAAGTTGTGACAATAAACTTGTTCGTTTTCAGGAGTTGTGTCCTTAGTAAGGACCACATACTTATGTGTGAGCTTGGCTAAATAAGGTGCTCCATCTGCTTCCCTTTTTATCAGCATTCTGTACATATAACTCATTCCAACACGCTGGCATCACTTGGGTTCACTCAGGTCAAAGCTTGAGCGTCAAGTGAAATTGTCCATATTCCTATTACTTGTGGAGGCACACAACAGTTCTGAGATTCTTTGTTGTAAAGTTTATGAGGTCGAGGAACGAAGAGTGTCAAAAGGTGTGTTTTGTCAGAGCTGGGAAATGTCTTGGGTGATGACCCATTTTACATTAAAGTAAAAGACAAAACGTTGCTCAAAGAATTGCCACAGGATAGTAAAGACAACTTGTAAAAAGTATTCTTGGTTTAAGTTGCCTATCAATATTTATTATTTCCTTGCAGAATTTAAAAATATTAATCTCACTTCATGTTCAGATAATTTGGGGTTGGTTTTGACAGTTCATGTAAAGATTTTGGGCCACAGATGGTATTTTGCTGTTTTGCCTCTTACTACAAGTGATTTGTGTGCTAAACAACTTTAAAAGATAGGGTGAGGTCCTTGTAATGGAGAAGGAAATGGGATTTCTGCCAAAGATTTAGGTGAAGGTCAGGATCTAGCTCTTAGTTTTGTTACTGTTGGGAAAACATCACTGCATTGTGGGTACGTTTGAGATGGTATCTTACCAACCTCCCCACACCGTGGTCTAGTTCAGTGACACGCATTTTTAGAAGCCGAGCACAGGCGGCTGTTTGTCTTGCAGAAAGTGTGTAACAGTTGATAAATTTTGAATGAAAAGCCATATTCATGATAATTTCAAAGTCATTCTCCTGTGACATATAGCCAAAGAAAGAGATTTCTGAAGTGGTGTGAATGCATTGGCATTTACGTATCAGTATTGTGTACCAGTATCTAGCCAGGCGATGGAATGCTGGTGGAAACACTCTGGGCTGTTCCTTTGACTTGGAACAAACTACAGCTGATGGGAGATGATTAGACAGAAACTATCTGTCTGGCATCTGCAGCAAGAGTAATAAAAAGAGTATACTAATGTCTTGATTTCAGAGCACTCTGCTTTAGTAACTTATAAATAGCAAGTTAAAGATTTTTCAGGATATGGTGGATGAAAGAAGAAAGGACTGCATGGAATGTGGAAGTAGTATTCTGGAGTTAAGGTGTAGTGATGGAGTTACCATCTAACCAGCGGTAGAGCAAAACTGTAATTCCAGTCCTCTCAGTTTACAGGGGGAGACAGCAACTACTTTGAGATGTATTTTTCAATTTAAATCGTATCATTAATATTTTTTTAAATCTTAGAACTGTGTAATAGAGCTGAGGAAGGGATTGTCCCATGACATGTAGTTGTTTGTTTTACCTTTGTTTCTGTTCATATAACCCAAGCATGTTGATTGTCCTATGTAAGGTGCTGCCCTTGCATAACTTACTACAGCTTATACGGCAAACAAGAGGGGCATCCTCGTGCAGTGTGTCTGTGGTCATAGCTGCTTTTTTCCCCATCCATCTGCAAGTAGGGGAGCCCCTGGGACCTCCTAACACATGGACAGGCAAAACCATGGGAGAGCAAGCTGAGCTTCTTCACGGGGACGCAGAAAGCTGCACACTCCCGTTTGCACACTGTGCTGTGAGTGACACTGTGTTTTAATTATTTGCATAGGAGGTGGGGGAGCTTTTTCTTTGTGAGAAGAGCTTGGAAGAGTACCAGTGTTTCTGGCCACAGTTCAGTCCTCAGTCTTAACTATAAAAGGAGGGAAGAGAGAAACTATATCTTAAATTACTAAGGAGCCTAAACATACTGGCAGAACTAAAGCAACCAGTTCATTTGGAGTCAAAAGCTTTGTTAATGAAGTAGCTCATTGAGGAGGAGGTGGATGAAAGAGCAGAAGCAAACAGAACAAGGAAAACATTGTCAGAAGGACAGCTCTGGGAAGGGGAGCAGTAAATGAAAAACTGTCACAGTAAGTTGAGTTTCTTCCACTGTAAAGCTAGAGTGAACGTTGGGTAATCTTACAGGTGTGAAGCTAAGCTGATATTCATGTTCCAAAAGGGGTAACTGTACAAAGTTGGTTGTACTCTCAGCTAAAAGAATGAAAATAGTGGTACATAAAGGAGGTTCCAGAAAATTGGTTGTCGGAGTTAAGGTGTGAATGAAAGATACTGCTGCTGTTCTGGAAGTGAATGTTTACTGACCAAGGTTATTGACACTGTCATGCTTAAGCAGAGAAAAGAAGCAGCTTTTCTTCTAAAGACATCAACGAATACCAAAGCTGACTGCTGGAAGAGGATTCCATAAATGTGCAACAGAACTTTTACGTAGATTTTAAATTAAACTTTTAATTAAACTTTTAATTTAGAAGCAAATTAATCAGCATACCTGATACTTGAGACTAGACTGGGTAAGAGAACTGGTTTCACCTAAAGGCTTCAGTTTTGTGCACCGATCTTGAGAACTCTGGGATGCAAAAAGCTATCCAAGAGCTAGGTCCTGTGCCTGGGGCGAGGCAATCCTGTATCGGTACCGGTACAGGTTCATGGAGCGCTGATGAGGGGAAAGCCAGACTAGGAAGGAGATGCACAAGTTACAATAATTCTGTGGAAAATAAGCTTTTCTGCAGCCCACAAAGCATTAAAAATGGCTAGGAAAGCAATATATGATTAAAAAAAGAAGACTATTGTTACGGAATTGTATAAAGCCGTAGTTTGTCTGCCTCAGGAAGATACTTGTGTAGCTCTGGTGATACCAGCTTTAAAAATCTAGAGGAGAGCTGGGAGAAAGCTAGGGAAGGGCTACAGGAAAGACTAAAGGTGTGGAATTGCTCTTAAAGACAAGTTCTTTAAATAGGTTTGGCTGATAATTTTCTGCCTGGAAGAAAGACAACTGGTGGGAAGAGGAGGCAGTATGATTACTGTTTCATGCAGTGTTTGATTACTACCTCGTACGATGTTGCTGTAATTGTGGATGGTGCAGATTGTTAAAGAAAGGCCAGGATAAATTCTTGAAAGGAAAATCCATCTAGAACTCTTAAATAGAAAGTGACCACTTCTGAGTGAGGAAGCGATAAGCCACTTAACACAAGCCAGGGAAGTATGCGTTCCCTGTCATAGGTTCTCCTCTGCCATTGGCCGCTGATAAAATTCTGTCCCAGATGAACTTTTTATCAGACCCGATTCAGCCATCCTACACTTTTGGAAAAGAGCTCCTGTTGTGCACATACAGCTCACGTTTCAATGGGTCCTTTTTCATCCATGGGTTAATTCGTGTGTCCTATTCTAGATTAGTGCATGAAAATAAACTTACTATGAATTTTCCTAGTTACTGCAATATAGTTTATCAGATTTGCAAGTACTGTGAGTCACCTCCCACATTAGTTTGTGAGGAAGAAAATTCAATAAAGGCTCTCCTCTGCAGCTTAAAGTGTGAGTGTTAAAAATATATCCAGAAAATATTTTCATTCTGATCTATTTTACATGACTGCTACGTGTTGTTCTGGTTCTTTTGGAATGGCTGCATTTTGTTGTTCAACTTTGGTACATCTAATTATACTTCCGCTCACAAATGACAGATCTGGACTATTGTCTCCTTAAAGAATGTGATTTTGTTTCAAAGGGATGTATTTTTAGCTGCTTTCACCAGGGCCAATGCTCCTATTTTTGTTATGAAATAGCATTGGAAGAGCACCCTCTGGTGATAGTTGGTAACTGAGCTATCTTTAGTTTAAAAAATGTGGTCATCTCGTAGGGTCTAGGTAGAGATACAAACACATGTTCATGTGTGACTTACATTCCCTGCCCAGTATTTCTTAGCTAAGGACTTGGGTTATCACCATATTCCCATATTCCACTTCTAGGTGTAAATCTGCAGGAACAGGTAGGTCTAATAGTTAAATGTCCCTCTGCTCGTGTAGAACCAGATCATACCTGGGCCGTAACACACATAGGTCTGTGATGTAGCAAGCCGTGCTCTTCCAGGTCAACCCCAGTGTGGTGGGACAGCGTGTTACCCTGGGGAGCTTAAGGCCAAATCAGAGAGAGTCACAACTGGTCTGTAGAAGCAGTCATCAGCCTTAAAGTACTGATGAAAATGAGCAAGAAATCAGTGCAGCTTTCATAGACTTAATGTAGCAGCTGAGACTGCTGCCAGAAGGAAGGATGGGACGCTGGGTATGGCTGCAAGTGTCATAGTCTAAATATCTGTGGCTTTTAATAAGCAAAGCGTGGGATGTCTCGGAGAACTTTGGCATGCCCTTGGATTTTGAAGACTCAAGTTGCAGACAAGAAAGCCACCTTCTCAAGGGCGATGTGGTATAGTCAGCATCAGTCCTGCAGTCTCTGTCCAGTGCTTTCTGAAAGGGGTTTACTTTCTTAGCGAGGGAGGTTGCAGACCAGAAAAAGGATGGAAAGTGTAGTCCAGAGTTACACACCAACAAGGAGGAGAGGAGGGAGGGCAGCCTGCCAGAGTTGTTGGCGGTGTGCAGCTTACACACCATGCACCAGGGATAACTGGGAAGCCAGGTGTGTTCTGTCCAGAGACTGCGGGCACTTTCAAGTGAAGGAGGGAGGTGAGTACTTCTCCTTTTGTTGCTGGCATGAGAGGAGGAAAGCGAGACCTGAAGGGCTGCAGTGGCAGAGCAGCACTTGGCAAGGCACCGTGAGGTGGTTACCCACGGGGACTGAAACTCAGTTTGTGACTCTTTCGCTGTTTGTTGCTTCAAGGCTTTTTGGTCATTTTTTTCTCTGATTCCAGTGCATTATAGGCTATTTTATTTTAAAACTTGTTTTTCTGTTGTTAACAAGGATGTATTTTTATTGTTGTTTAATGAGACAGTCACCTCCTTTGTTTTGAAAACTCTGCCGTTGGTTATATTATGTATGTTTAAGGAAAGGTATGGGCTGTATCCTTCACTGCTTCCTTGAAATCTCCTTGTAAGACAAGTTAGGAGTCACCACTTCTCAAATGCTGCAGTAGAATGGTTTTCTCTTGCGTTTCATCACTGTGCCCTGATGTACGTATTTAAAAATCATTTGGTTGCAGCGTGTCTCAGACATATTTTCAAGTGAGGAAACTTACTTTCCTACTCTTACAATGATGTTACTTGAGAGAGGGAGCCTGAGATTGTAGCTCTGTGATATAACAAAAGTTTGTATTAAATAAGGAGGGAAGATCACTGCCTATATCCAAAGCTGGGGAAATCCACAGAAATACCTTTGGTTTTGTATTTTGTTAAACCCAGATGCTGCCTGTGTTTCTAGGGACTTCCAGCTAATGCTGAGGTTCTTCTGGATGAAACATTGGAATCACGTACTGCACCTCAAGCTCACTAAAGCTTCAAAAGTCTCAAGTGGCTTTATTACACATATTACAAGAAGTTGGTATTGTCTTAATGAAAGTTTAGGACAAAAATTTGGGTTTGAGTTTTCAGTACCACTGATGGCGATGTTTCTCTTCCCCATGCTATTTAAATACCTTAGCTTTCCAGTGTGTAGCTTTGTACATTCCCCTGTTCACGCTTTCCCACAATTCCTTAGTGTTGCAGATGCTGTTATTGATATAAACTTCTGTTGACACATTTTTCAGGATGTCAGTAAATACACGGTGGCTTTTCAATTCTACGATATATCGTGCATCAGCGTAGCGGTCTTCCTGCCAGCATTACAACCCGCATTTCAGCCTGTGTCTCTAGTGCAAGCAGATGTTTGTTGCCTCAGTAGTACCCGTACACTTTTTCTGCGGACCTTGAGAGGGCAGCGTTGTTCCCCTTCTCTTACAGGAGTTGTGTAGTCAACATTTCCCGTGCTTGCTGCTAAGCTATGTTTAGCAAAGAATGGGATCATAAACAGCCTGAAACCAAAGCATGAAGCTAAAACTGAGAGTAAAGAGTGGATCAGTTTAAGTTTTGAAAAGTGTGTGTGTGAATACACAACTCACTACCGAAGGTGGTATGTTTGAACTCTGTATGTGAGCTGGTAGTGTGGCTGCTTGGTGCAACCAGAAACCACTAGTAGCCACTGATGGGTTTGGGGGGTTTTTTTGAACTCATCTTCATCATTGCTTATGATCAGGGCACGGGTCAGGGTTCGGAGAAAGTATGCTGTAGTGTAAGGCTTCTTGGGTCTGTGTTATTTAGCGTGTTGATGTTGCAAGCTCTCTGCCTGTAGTCTTTTTCTCCTAGCTTTAAAGATGCTGATAGCAAAATTATCTTCCTGTTATAATGGAAAATAAAAGCTCTGGACTGAGGAGGCCCATTGAACATTCTCTGAGTTTGAACATGAAAAACTCACTCACCTTACATATACAGGAAACTTTCAGGTTTCTCACAGCAAGCAGATTGGTTTTGTTTTCCAGCAGACTTTGCATTCCAAAAAGCCCAAAGAGCGTTTCCTTCTCACCAGAGAGGAAGTGCAAGAGTTCCCTACTCTTTACAGTAGCAGCCATGTATGTAAGAAATAATTCCTCTACTTTGTTTGCATTGTGGAAGATAAGACACTGTACATACAAAACTTGTCCATCTGGAAGAAATTAGATAATGCAGCTCATTCCCGTTGCAGGTCCGATCAGGAAGCCCAAGTATGTGGAAAGTCCTAGAGTGCCGGGCGAGGCAGCTCTGCCGCTGAGGAAAGGATCAGAGCAAGGAGAACCCAGCCAGAATGGTAAGAGTCTCTTCAGTGATGCTGTACATGGGAGCAGCTGTTGATTTCAAGCAGTGACGCACAGGAGCCTGCGTAGTAAGGAAATCCGATTCTTTAAGAATATTTCTCATATTTAACAGGCCTTGTGGTAAGGACATGGGTGCCATTATACTGTGTGATCTTTAGAACGGCCTTAGTTCGTGGACCTGGGCATGTACTGCGGGCAAAACAATGTTTGGGTGTTGATGATTGGTGCACAGGCCAAAGGTCCACTAGAATTCTTTTGAACTTGTTTTTAACGTACACGGATGCCAAGTGTGTATCTCTGCGCTGGGTACGGTGCTTCACTGTATATGTGTTGTAAAGGTTTGCTCACTAAGAAGGCAGTGACAGCAGACTCCTGTGTTGGTAGAGGTGGGAAAAGCTGCCTTGGAGTTCACTGGTGTTCTTGGAAGGTTTCATGGTCGTTAAATTTGACTAGTGCATAGCAGTGCGGTTTGGCAGTGAGTGTCATGGTCAAAGCATAACAACCTATATGTTGGTATATGGCTGTAGGCACTGTAACATGGATTTCACATGCCTCTGTGAAAGCAGAACTCATAATTGTTTTCACCATCTTCTTCTGTATGCCCTGTAAGTTACCCTGGTCACTCTTGTGCCTCCATCTTCACAGCCATCTTAGTGCTGGCATTAAAGTTTTACTTCTAACTGGGAGAGCGTGTAGTCCTCCTCCCCCTAATCTAAAGGTGACCATCTCCTGATGATCCTCCTCTTCACGGAGCTGTACTCCCAGACGGTGAGACTGCTGAGAGTCAAAATTAAACTCCAGTGTTTAAGGATTAAACACTGGTTGCTGGGTTGAGCACCTTAGACCATTGGCTTTTATCTCTGTTGCTGAACTGAATTTGGTACTGTGCCTAACAGTTACTCAGACCTGTCAAAGATTAAACTTTAAATATAATGTTAATAGGGATTTTTAACTTCGATAGAAGAATAAAGGTGTTGATTTCATGAACTCTGTAATTTCCAGGACTGTAATTTTAAAGGTTAATTGTAATCCTCAAAATGAAAATTTTACAGAGAAAATACATTTTCCAGTCAAAGACCTGTCAATTTGCAAAATATTCAGACATACAAAAACTTTTGCTATCTGCTTTCGAAAAAGACACCATTTCATAGATTTCCTCCTTTGGGGATTAAGTGAGAATCAGGTAATTTGATTTTCCAGAGTAAAATATTAAGCTGTCCGCAAAATTAGTAATTATGTGTGTTCAAGTAGGCATTCAGCTGGAGTGAAATAAAGGAGCATGTTTGACTAGTAAACTACTGATGTTTGCAAAGCATGGGGTTTACCTCACACGCAACATTGAAACATCGTTGAAGCGATGCTTACTGGCCAAGCTTTTCAGTTAAAGTCATTGTTTTCTATGTTTTTCTTACAATCTGCAGCTTGGAAAAAAAATGTGCTATTATTGCAAATACCACTGAGTGTCAGCTGTGTCTTGTCTGGTGAGATACCGTATGCTCTTCATGAGGAGTGAACATGCTCGTTTGGCTTAGAGGAGCCGCAAAGGAATGATCAGAGTGAAAGGGGCAGCTCGGCCTTTTGTTTGGTTGTTTTTTTCCTCCCCCCTACTCTGCCTGTTGGTGGTGTAGAAGGTCACGAGGTAGCGCAGCTGAGAGGCTCGTCTGTCTGCCTTTAAACGTCATCAGTAAGGTGCAGAATCCCAGAATCCCAGCATGGTGGGGTCTGGAAGGGACCTCTGGAGATAACTCGTCCAGCCCCCTTGCTCCAGCAGGTTAGATGATGCTCCTTAATTCATTGACTGTTTATACCTGAGGATGGGACGGGACTACATATTGTTCTTTTTTTAATGCGCAAAAGAAATAAATGCTGTATAAATATTAGTGCTGGGGAAGAGCATTACAGGTTGGTAGGTGATGCCCAACTGTTGGCATCAGGGAAAGAAAGCGGCCCAAGGTGCTAGTTTGTGAGGTGATGTTAGCAGCAGTGTTCTCCCCAAGCAGCTCGGCAACAGGCCGCTTTTCTTGGAGGTTGCCTCGAACTTTGTCTCATGATATCTGTTGGACAACAGAAGACGTTTTAAAACACTGGAATGATGAAACTAAATATTTCTGCAACCAGAAAAGCTGGGACATTCAGAACTAGTGTCACATCCTTTGCACAGCAAGCACAACAAACATGTATGGTGTTAGTTGTAGTGTTAACTGTGAGGTTACAAAATGTCTATGTTATTAACAACTACTTCTCATGTTCTTAACATGACAGAAAATTGAGTAAAAAGTTACCAGAACAGAATTTCAGTCTGCGACTGAGCTTTGATAGCATTGAGTTTAATGCTGTTGTTAGGAGAATAATCATGTCGATCATCAGTCCAGTGGTAAACTGCTTGCACTTAACCATTTCTGTGAGATATTTCATTGATGGAAGAACTGGTGTTTACAGTTCATGGTACTTTTTCTGCCTCTTGTAACAGTTTCCAAATATATGTCTCTAATCTTTACCAACTTTTTTCTCCCGCTCCAAAGCAAAGCCTGATAAAGACTCGAGCTGTTCTCCTGCAGCACAAGAATTGATGACAAGATTGGGTTTTTTACTGGGAGAAGGAATCTCGACTTCCGCTCATATAGAAGAGAAAAATGAAATCATGGTAGGATAATGGAAAATAATGTGTTTAATGTTCTTCCTATTTCTTAGAGGACTGATGTTATTTCCTCTATTTGCTAGTTACAGTTACTTGATACTTACCAAAATACAATCCATTTTAATAGACAGCTGGTAATAGAATTGTAAATTAATTATAACAAGTGTGTGTGTGTTTGTTTTGAAATTGTGAGTTGATCTTGCACTCAGAAAAAAAAGAAAGACCAGACTCCTCATCATTTCTGGAAGTTAAATGTAATTACTATGAATGTGAATAGCTTCTAGGGCTCTCTCTGCCTTATTTTAGTATTTAGGAGGAACTTTTTTTCCTTCTATTCCCAGTGATTTATCAGAATGGAAGCTGTCAGTGTTTTGTTAAGACAGGAGCATGCTTTTGGGACATGAGTGTTTGTTTTTTACGGGGAAGTTCAATTCCATTTGACAGTATTTCTCTTTCATTTGGGGGTGGAGGAACTGGGGAGAAGTGAACTCATCTGCTAACCAGGGCTGCACAGTAACTACCAGTCTCTCCCTCTTCCCCTTCCTCTGTCCACTTTTAGCCCCAGGCCTCATAAATCTTAGTGCATCAGTGTGGGTTTCGTTGGCAGTGAAATGTGACAAAGACTGCAATTCTACTGGTTTTAACCGGAGTAAAGACTGGAGGTGGAGAGGAACGGTATCCAGTAAAATGTTTAATAGAGGAGAACTCTGCCTTGCTACAACTCTTCCACTGCACTGTGAAATTCCCTTGTTTCTTCAGAAGTCCTTTTTTAAGAGGAATCTGAAAACATGTCATGGTTCCCTGTCAAGAGAAATCTTCTGCTTGTTGAAATCTTTGCTTGAAAAATGGGCTCTTTGCTTCGTTCTTACTCTCCTTCACCTTGATGTTTCTAATTTTCAGCACAGTAGTGTACTGCCTCCTGTGCAGTAACAATTTCTGTTTCTTCACGTTGCAGTGTGCAGTCGCCAGTCAAGGAGTGAGTCCCTGTTCCACCCTGACAAGCAGCACAACATCACCCAGCACCGACAGTCCCTGCTCAACTCTCAATAGTTGTGTGGGCAAACCAGCAGCCAACAAAGGTAGTCCCTGTGGAACCATTAGCAGCCCTAGCTCCACCCTGGAGAGCAAGGACAGTGGAATTATAGGTAAGCATCTTAATTAGTAATAGGAAGTAATTGTCTCTTAATACTACGAATCTGAATAGCTGCTTCATGTCCTTGTGTTCAATTTTATGCTGTCCATGGGTCTTGTTTCAAATCCTCTGTACTTGAGAAATTGAAATCATATTCTTTGGTATAACAGTTGCTGTTGTTGGGTGTGTATTTATCTTCTTTTCTTTTCCTGGTGCAGTTCTAATTTCTCCATGTTTTCCTTTAAGATCATTAATTTCCTCTGTTTTGCTTCATTTCTTATTTTCTTCTACCTATTTCCTTTATGAAAAGGGGAGTCATGTTGGTCTGCAGTACTTAGTTCTGTTTGGAGAGATGAACTGGTGTGTTTGTTCCTTTGCTTAAAGTGGTGCCACACTGAAGAACTTGGTTGACTTTGCAAAAAGGCTTAAGGACTGCAGACTGTTCTGCATGCAACTTGTGTTTGTATCAGTGAGAGTAGCTCATTGTGAATATAAACATTGGCATTACTAACACGCTAAGTTGCTTCTCTGGTACGTGATATAGAGGGTGGGAAAAGGGATCCTGTTTCTCTGCTTACTACATACTTTCAGCCTTTCTGAGCGCTTCTGTGAGGTTCGGCAGCCCAGAATATGCATGTCACAGAAGATGCATTCTTATGAAGACACTTTATAAAGTATTGGAATAAATAGATTTACGCTATCAATAATGCGTAGTTCATCCAAGACTGTAGAAGCAGCTGCTGGCTTTGGAGTGGGTTCCTTCTTTCCTTTCAGAAAAGGCAGGATAATAGGCTGGAGCTCTGTTCTTTAACCTTCTTTAAAACCTGTTATTGAGTGACAGCTTCCCTTCTCTCAAGTGGGCAAATATAGATACTGATATGAACCTACAGCCCATGCTCTGCAAGCTTGAAATATTCTGTGAGTATGTCTGTGTTCTAAATGAGGTCAGAACTAGCCCCATGTTTGTTTAAAATAGTATGTCGGCATGACAACTACATCATCCCTTGTATAACCTTCTAAGTACTAATATTTTTAAGAAAAGATTTTTGAACCCAGTGCTAACAGTTGCTTATTGAACTAATGAAAAGGAAGGAGTTTCAAAATGGGAGAAACATGAGAATATAAGCCCTGTGTTACAGAGGGAGAAGAGAAGGTGATAGCGTTGTGAAGCCTATGAGTGTGAGAACAGGGGCGGGAAAAACCCTCAAGAAGATAGGAGGGTGGGGGGAACTCCTGTACAGGTCCTTCAGTCAGGTTGATGATTGTGGGGCTGTATTAAAATCATCTGCTGCAGTTCTGTGGAGCTGTCACTCGCTGGACTCATTCAGGGAGAGTTTGAACATCCCTCGTCCCTTGGCAACCCATGGCAGCACCCCTTACATCATCTATAAAGGCGTGAAACCAAGAAAGGCAATAAGAAGCACCTCTCTGATAAGTGACCTGTGGTTTTGTTTTTTAAATACAAATGTGTCTGTGCATTCAAATTCATTAATAGTAGTAAATGTACATTTTAAATTATGTTTAGCAAGTATATGTTTTCTAATGTCTTTGACAGAGTTCATCCAGCCATGAAAGTAGTCTCCTCTTTCATGCTGCTTATGTGGGCTTTCATTGTATTTCTACTCCCACTGTGTTTTCTGGGCCAGCAGACTCTGATGGGAAATCTCTCTTTTCTCCCTTTCCTTCTTTTTTACTTATGGTTCAGGTTCCTTCTAGTTTTCTGATGTTTTACTGCTATAGTTGAATTCTTCTTTGGTTCTATTGAGTTTGACATAATAGTAGTGGAGGCAGGATTTAATCTTCAGCAATGAGCTAAGTAAGAGAAAAGACTGGGCTGCTGGCCAAAAAGTAAGCTTTTATGGCTGCGTGCCACTATTTCAGTATGGAAATCTGAGCAGCAAGGCTTCCAACACTACGTTTCACTCCAGGAGGAATCATAGTTTTAAATACTTCCATTTTTCAGGAGGAGCCAGATATTTTTGACACAACGACCATAAAAAGGAAATAAATTTGTCATACAGAAGTACAATCTAAGCTATGTGCAAAGGTTAAGGGAATGCCTGGAAAACTTTTTCTTCTGTTGCCTCTAAAATGGTATTTCTTAGGATAGGAACTCTTGAGTTTAACATCAGATCTTAAATTTCTTGTGAACATGGGTCTAAGCTGGAAGAACGTTAAGTTGTATGAGTACCCCAACAGCCTGCAAGGCTTCTGAAGCTGCAGTGCAGTTGATGTGAAAGAAGAATAGTTGGTGCTTCTTTGGACTGGACAAGGCTCGGAATTCTAAGGAGCAGTCTGTGTGTTTGCATTTTGTTCACGGTCTAGTGTGCTGGAATGTTTTACCTGGTGATTTGGTCAGTTGATTGTAGAATCACCGCAGATATATTCCATTAGCATTGAAAATGTTAGCCTGGGGAGGGCAGAAAACAGAAACGGAGTAATTTCACTATTAAACATGAGAAAAACCCATGTATATTTGCTGAGTGTTCTTATGTGAGCACATTAGTTTTACCAAACATTACTCAAGTATGTTTTTAGGAGTATAAATTCTTCGCACCTTCAGTTATTGCAGGAGGCCTTGATTAGCTACAGCCTTGAGGAACTGAAGGTGCACTCCAGTGGCTCTCAACCCCTAAACTGGAATATTTGGAGTGCTCTCAAGCGTGCCAGCTTTCAAGTGAATCCCTACAGAGTGGAACACTACTGCTCTGCAACACAGCCTCCAAAACCACCCGTGGGGTCTTCACTTGTCTTGTAGCCGAGGCTCTCTCTAGCTCTGCATTGCTTATTTTGCAGCATCTGAAATTTTCATAGCAAACAGGGCACATCTTACTGCCAAAAAAATTCACACAGTATTGAGAAATTATTTGTAAATGTTTTCTGGTTGGTTTATAATGACACTGGAAACAAATACCCAAAAAGCCTTTATTTGAGCCTCTGATTTACTTCATACTGCAGTACACTGAAATACTTTATAAACCTAAATCAGTGTGGTTAATATAATCTGAAATTCTTCTCCTGTACTCTGCTGCGTCTGACCAAACACGTGTCAAGATCCGCATGTTCTTTCTGACAGTGTCATGTAGTAGGGACTTAAGAAAGGAGTGGTAAATAGCTCAGTTGCTGGAAGTTTTCTATCAAGATTAGCTTCCCAGGAATGTGGGTGCAGGCAGGTTGCCATCCCAGCATAGCTAAGCTGCCTATTTTAGGTGAGCTCTGAAAAGCATCGAATTTTTACCATTTATACTTCACAATATACAGGATGTTTAGTCACAGGTAGGCTTGCGGAAAGCCTCCCAGCTGTGGAAGAACTGTGCAAGAATTTTTTAGAGAACTGAATTTTGAATTGTTTTTGTAAAATACTAGTCTTTAAAAATGTGAATTATCAAAAGGATGCATTTAGATCTTTTTCTTGCTCTAGATGCTATCTTAACTTCTTAATGTGCTTTTATTGTCTCCATGTTTACAGAACGGTGTGAAGATTTGCAAGATATCTTATAGCATTTTCATTCTTAAAAGAAGTTGAGGCATATTTTGTTGAAGTAGTAGATTCTTCATATAAAGTCATAAATGATTTTGTGATTTTTTTTTTTCCTCTCAGTGCAGCTTACATAGATCTAAGGATATACCCAGATTCTTCAGAACATTTTATTGCTTCCTTTCTGAGGTTTTTTTCCCAATCTGAGAAGCTGTGTTGTTCTGCTTGTTTAGATAAATAATATTCCTTAAATTTAACAAAATATCTAGTGAAGAAATACTTGAATATCTGCTGTCCCAAAATGCCATTTGAGTATGGAAATTATAACACATATTATTACCATGAGTGCACCATTTCCCTCTGACTTCTACTTCAGTTGGAGTGTTTTTCTTTTTTTCAGCAACTATAACAAGTTCGTCAGAAAATGATGATCGTAGTGGATCCAGTTTGGAATGGAGCAAGGATGGGAGTCTCAGAGCTGGAAAACATCAAGGAATCGGTCACGATCGAAGAACAGATAATTGTTCACCAGTTGCAGAAGAAGAAACCCTTGGATCTGCTGAGAATTTGCCAAAAGAAGCACCAACAGGAGAGGGTCCCGTTCCTTATGCTCAAAGTTCTGGCTCTTTAGTAATGCCTCGTCCAAACTCTGTTGCAGGTAAGTCCTGAGCTAGAAAAAAGGATGTTCTGAATGATGGGACATTTCTGTTGAAGTTATGATGTTGTTAGCATAAAGGCATTTTTATAGGACAGCAAGAAAAAAGCCAAATTCTAAACTGAATAGATGAGCATTACCAGAGTTGCTGTGCTCCTGCATTTGCTCTGCTCTCTCATACGAGGAACCTGAACTCCACCATCTCATGGTCACTGCAGCCAAGGCTGCCCTCAGCTTTCACATCTGTGACAAGCTCTTCCGTGTTTATATCAGGTCTTTCTCAGAGCATCTTTCCTTTTTTGCCTTCTCAGTCGCCTGTGTCAGGAGGTTGTTGTCAGAGCACTCCAGAAATCGGAATTGCGCTGCTGTGTCGGCCCCCCCCAACAGATGGAAGATTTTTGGATTTGCAATCAGTGTGAAAACTGTTGTTTTAATGTGAATTTCTGATGAAAAAGTATATATCCCAGATATAACTTGGGAAATATGTTCTCTGGATTTTCGGTTCTTCTTTTCTATAGCTATCATTTTGGTTTAAAAGTTGAAGGAAATAAGAAACGTTATCCAGAATTCTGTAGCATTCGATACAACAAGAATGTAGATATTTCCTCACAGGTAGTGTGTGAGCAGCTGATATCTGACCCTGTTCATAACACTTCTCACCTCACTGGCATGGTTGTTCTCGTAGTCAAAAAGGAAGCTGTGTTAACATGAGAACTGTTTACCACATGAGGAAGTTCAGGCAGGCATGAGGGCCCTCTGAAAGGGAAAAAATCCAGCTACATCTGTAGTGAACTTGATTGAAGAGCATTTTGTAAATGTTGCAACGTGAATGACTTCAACCACAGCCACTGTCTAGAAAAACTTACCTGTAGGTACTGTGTTGAGGAAACAACTGTGGTAAGTAATAGTGTTCTGTGTAATTTAAGCTGAGAGAAAAATAAGCTCCAATCCTTTAATACTCTAGCAACAAGTTCAACCAAACTGGAAGATCTGAGTTACTTGGATGGACAAAGAAATACTCCTTTACGCACTTCAATTCGCTTACCTTGGCACAACACTGCTGGCGGGAGAGTGCAGCAGGAGAGCAAAGGCAAGTGCTTATTTACATCTCTCTTGGCACAGTCAGAGACTTCTGCAGTGGCTTTGTAACATGGATGTTCTGTGATTTTTTGTAAACACCCCCATCCCACAAAGCGTTGTTTCAGAGAGCTCCTGACAGGTCAGTCAACACACCTGAAAATAAGGGGCTTCATTACACTTTTCCTGCATAATGCTGTGGTTTAGAAATTGAATGTGTGGCTTTTAATAGGAAATCAGTATATTGCTTCTCTAGATGTGCATGGGAGGCACAATGCAGAGCGTGTGAATCTCCAAATGGAAGCTGTTTAATACTGGCATTGGAAACTGCACTGAATATTTTCTTGACTGCCAGATTTTATCATCTGACGTTCAGATAAGAGTGTACTGCAAGTTAAATAATTTTCCCCTCTACTCTGCTCTGGTGAGACCACACCTGGAGCATTGCATCCAGCTGTGGAGCCCCCAGTACAAGAGGGACACAGACCTGTTGGAGCGGGTCTAGAGGATGCCACAAAGATGATCACAGAGGGCTGGAACCCCTCTCCTACGAGGACAGGCTGGGGGAGTTGTGGTTGTTCAGCCTGGAGGACAGAAGACTCCAGGGAGACCTCATCGCAGCCTTCCAGTATCTGATGGGGGCCTACAAGAAAGCTGGGGAGGGACTTTTTCCAAGGGCTTGTAGTGATAGAGTGAGGGATGATGGCATCAAGCTGGAAGAGGGGAGATTGAGATTAGAAATTAGAAGTTTTGAGTCACTGGAAGTTTGCCCAGGGAGGCTGTGGATGCCTCAACACTGGATGTGTTCAATTGTAAAAAAAAAATCCTCAATTTATACCTTGTAGCTTCTCTCCTCTGGAATTTAATTCACAGAGGAATTATGGGGGTGACCTGAACTGAGCAAATTAGTCTTTATTGTTTTCCTGATGAAAGCTTTAAGAGGTCTGATTATGAATGCTGTTAACAAGGTCACTGAATTAAATGGTCTTCTAAAACAGTACTGGTTTATTGCGTGTCAGGTTTCTTCTAATAAACTTTTCTCCCTGCCACCTCTTCTCAGCTCGTTTCATCCCCTATAAGCCTCAAGACATTCTGCTGAAGCCGCTGCTGTTTGAAGTGCCAAGCATAACAACAGACTCGGTGTTTGTTGGAAGAGAATGGCTGTTTCAGGCCATTGAAGAAAAACTGAAGAATACTGATGCAGCAGAGAACAGGGGAGCAGTCATTACTGGAAATGTCGGATTTGGGAAGACTGCTGTTATTTCACGGCTGGTGGCACTTAGCTGCCATGGAAGTCGCATGAGGCAAATCGCCTCAAATAGCCCTCATTCATCCCCCAAAAGTACGTTCCTTTTCTGATTAATCGTTTGGGTTATTGTACTGATAACACAGGGTGAATGGTGTTTGCTTTTTTGGCTTACAGTAGTCAGGTCTTGTCAGCTCCTCAGCAGATACTTATTTCCTCCAGTGAGGAAACTGTTGATTTTTTGTCTTTAAATATAGGTGGTGACTCCTGTCAGGAAATTCCCTTAAGTCAGATACCACCATCTGCTCCTCCAGCAAGTGGTACCAATACAATGAAGACTCTGAATTGTCCTGATACTCCCGAATACCAAAATCAGACAGGTGACTCTGTGAGACGCCTTGCTTCAAAGGTGGGTTTTCACTTACTTAAGCTTTCCAGAATGTTAGAAAACCTCTAGCCTGTGAGAGACAGTCTGCTTTGCAGAGCCTCCCGGGTGCGCCCATGGGCAGCGGTGGGAGAATAAGCCATAACCATCAGCACTTCTAAAAGACGTGTATGGGTCATGACTGGTGAGACCAGCTACCTACCTGTTCAGCCTTTCAGATCATTACCTGAATTCTGCTTGGTTGAAGAAAGAGTTACATTAAAAATTTCACATCTATTTACGTGCATATAAGAGGCTGGGATCCTTTACTTGCAAAGGGGACCACATGTTCTCGGCAGGTGGATGCTCAGCGGCCCTTCCAAAAGCAAAATTCTGGGGAAAAAAAAATAATTTGGTCTGTGTATAATCCATCTGTATGTTGTGATACAGGCTGAGTCTGAATGTAGTCTATTTTCCATACTCTGAGTCTGAAGCAATTAAAGGGGTTTTTTTGCATTAGAGTGTTATGGTAAGTGGTTTATTTTTTTCCGAACTAGTAAAAATAATTAAAGTCTAAATTGCATACTTAATGCAAATAGTTGTGAGGAAAACATGAGGTTATTGCTGCAGTCTTTGAGGTGATGTGTTATTTGGAAACAGTGTTATGAAAGCCACTGAAGCGCAAGCTTTATTTACTGTGAACACCATCTTTTCCTTGTGGTTTGATTTTTTTTTTTCCCCCAAAGAAATACAGCCTAGGGTATGTTTTATTTTTAAGGAATACACACTTTTGCAATAATCAGAATAAAGCCAGTTGTCCTCTTTCTCTGGTTGCTGTGTGAGGATGTCTTCAATAGCTCTGTCATTTACTTTTGCCTGGTGATGATCTAATTAGTCCTTGCATCATTACAGTATGTGACACAACGTTGTTAAATTACAGCTTTGTCAGAGCCTCGAGTTATTTTTCTTGTACTACTTCATTTGAATACAGTGGGTAAACAGTTAACTATGTGAACTCAAATTACTATATTTTCGTGCCAGAATCAGACATTGTTATTTCTTTTCCTCTTTGCATGCCTTACAAGTTCAAAGTCAATCTCTTTCTTCCCATGTCTCTGACACAGGTCATCTGAGACCAGTTGCAGAATTGGATAATTATTCTAACACTGAAAAATATTTTGCAGTCAAAAGAAAAATTTAGTATGAGACAAACTAGTAACCAACATAAACACTGAAGGGGTAACAGTCTTGATTTTGATTTTTTTTCCCCCTCCAGGTCGTTGCTTATCACTATTGTCAAGCTGACAACACATACACGTGTCTTGTCCCAGAATTTGTGCACAGTATTGCAGCTTTACTTTGCCGTTCAAGTCAATTAACAGCATACAGAGATCTTCTGATAAAAGAACCTCACTTGCAAAGCATGCTTAGCCTCAGATCTTGTGTCCAGGACCCAGCAGCAGCTTTTAAAAGGGGAGTGTTGGAACCACTGTCAAACCTCAGGAAAGGTATGTTGAGCAGGAATTGACTTGGAAACTGAATCTAAATGGAAAAAAGTGAAAAAAATCTAAAGATATTTATTTTAGTGCTCTGAGAAAAACAAATAAAGCAGAACATTCCTGGAGAAAGGGGTTCCTTTATTGTGGTAGTTGTTTGTAACAGTAATAGGTATTTTTTGAACAGTTGCTTCACATTTTAAAATAAAATTCTATGAAACTTATTAAAGATCATGGGAAATTTACATTTTTTTTTCCTTTTGCCAGAAAACTCAAGGATAACTTTGTAGCTTGAAGTTAAGGCTGGCACATTTACATTACAGGCCTTTATTGTTAGATGCTTTTCAGTTTTGTCACACTTTGTTTTGTAAATTTTCTGTGCCTAAACACCTGCAAAGCAGATATGGTTTTCATTGCTTTTAAAAATTGACATGGCAATTTTCCAAGAAACCATGTAACGGCAGGATTTTCTTATTTTAAAAAACCTAGCAAACTGTTCCTTGAGATCAGCTAGCTTCAGTGTGTACCGGCCAGTGTACCCACCAGGTGGGTGACGTGTGGCCAGAGAGGCGAGGAGCTTGCCCAAGTGTGAGCACAGCACTTGTCGTCCCTGTGAAAACTGGTTTGCAGTCCTTGAATTTTGTTGACAGTCAACAAAACTTCTGTGAAATCGATTGGCAAATCTTATGTTTACCCCTGGGATTTTCATCCTCAACAAGTGCTCAAAATGAATATTGGTAGTTTCTCAAGCTGTTGCAAAATAACCTTTTCTCCTCAGAACTGGAAGTGTAAAGCAATGCCTGTGTGTTTTTTGCAAGTTTTGATTTTTTTTAAGTCCAATAAAGGATACATTTTAAGTAAGTAGCTAATACTTAAAGAACCTGCATGAGCCTTCTTCCTATATCCATGCATATCTTAACAGCCTTGTGTAATCTTTTAATTATTTTTAAATCAGTGTGCAAGAGATCCATAATAATAGTGCAGTAAAAAACACTGGTGTAAATGGTTGCTTCCACTTCTGGTTGTTTTACAGCATTTTACAGCAATATTTTTATATCTCCTAATGTTGTTTTTAATTTCCTGAATAATGCTTAAATGCCATAAGATGTATTGATGTGCATAGAGATTTTTTTTCCCCCGTGATGTTCAGAACTTGGGGATAGAAAGACGTCATTTAAAAGAAGAATTTGTATTTATCCTTTTTTATTTTCATATTTCAGAGCAGAAAATTCCTGAGGAAGACTACATAATTTTGATAGATGGCTTAAATGATGCTGAATTTCATAAACCTGATTATGGTGACACACTTTCTTCATTTCTGACAAAAGTAATCTGTAAGTTTCCTCCCTGGCTGAAGCTCATTGTGACTGTAAGAACTACCTTCCAGGTAAAAATCACATTTAAACTTTTTTCTTACCGTCAAAGACTAAGCAATCTTTGATATTTGTACAGCTGCATTATTATGAAAAATACAGCGTTTAGAGCAGTTGAAGATAGTCTCCTGGGTTTTTTTCCTTCCTTCCTTTATTGTTGCAAGATTATTTACAGTGCACAAGTGTGGTATTGGAGGCCTTTGTTTTGAGTCACTTTGAGCATGCTAGTGGAATTAATAATACAATAAGTGGTGGAGTCAAGAGTTATGTTCTCTTGGCCTTCAAGAGTGAAATGGACAAATAGGGATTTTTCCCTTCAATGTTTACTTGTTGTAGTGTATTCCTGCTAGTATTAAGCTCTGGATTTTCACTTTTGAGGAAGGGATAACCCTTATCTTAAGTTTTCTGTTCCTTTAATTTTGAAGTAATCATTTCTGTAGCTCATCCCCCTCAATTGCCTTGCTGAGCTTGGTCAGTAAAATATTTGAGACCTTTGTATGAAAAATTATGAAATGTAGAAGTATTGTTCTGCCAGTTATCAGGGGACAGTATTTGCAAGGCCATTCAGAGATACTGAAGTTCTTTAGTCTGTCCAGTACTCATTACAGAAGAGAAATGTAGCTAGGATGAATTGTTGAGTTTTCAGTGCTGAAATACCATAATGCCTGTTGCATTTTGTTTTTTCTTACCTTCCCTTCCTCCCCCCACTCCCTTCATAGGAAATAGTAACTTCACTGCCATTTATCGCAATATCCTTGGACAATTTTCCAGACAATAAGGAAATTCATGATGACTTGAACGCCTATATTCAGTACAGAATTAACAGCAGCCAGGAAATTATAAACAACATATTTTTAAATGGAAAAGCTGATGCAGCTATTATTGGGAAAGTGAGTAACCACCTGATAATGAGGAGCCTGGGATCTTACCTCTATTTGAAACTCACTCTGGATCTTTTCCAAAAAGGTCACTTAGTAATCAAAAGTGCAAGCTACAAGGTTGTTCCAGTGTCTCTATCAGAACTGTACTTGCTCCAGTGCAATATGAAGTTCATGACAAACTCTGCTTTTGAGCGAGCCCTGCCAATACTGAACGTGGCCCTGGCGTCCCTGCATCCCATGACAGATGACCAGATTTTCCAAGCTATTAACGCAGGCCAAATAAACGGTGAACACCAGTGGGAAGACTTCAGCCAGAGGATGGAAGCCCTTTCGTGTTTTCTGATAAAGAGACGTGACAAAACCCGTATGTTCTGCCATCCTTCCTTCAGGGAATGGCTTGTTTGGAGAGCAGACGGTGAAAATACTGACTTCTTATGTGAGCCAAGGTAAATGAAACCTGCAGTAAATCGTGTTCACATGACTGCAATTGTTTTATATAACAATTGTTGGTGAGAGGAAAGAGTAATGTTAAAACACAAGGAGAGAGTAAGCTGTTATTATACATTCGCCCAGTTGCCATTTTCCATTTTTTCCCCCATATGTGGTCCTTTCCAACCATAATGATTCTATGATTTTTCAAGGGTTTAAGATTTTAGTTTTATAAAAGAATGAATAATTCTGACATTTAAAATCATCACCGATCCAAGACCTCCCTGTGCTTTCCCGTGGATGTAAGAGAACGAGTTCAGTAGTGGGGTGACCAGGGCTGTGGACTGCTGCTGTGGTTTTTCCGTGCTGCTGGCTGCGCGCCGGGCCCGTTGCGTACCCAGCGCACGGCGCGTGCTCTGACAGGAGGTGGGCTGTGCCCCGGTCTTGCTCGGGGCTTCTGGTTTCGAAGTGTTCTGTTCACAGATTTCTGAAGACGGGGTGAGAAGGCCCCTGCAACTTCATCCCCCAGATGAATAGTCTAATCAGACTATATGCTAGAAATGGACAATGAACCCTAAGCTAATTAATGTGTAGTATACAATAGCCTTGTTTTCCTCAAGGCTATGCCACTACCTCTGTTTCCTGGAACACTCACCACTGACTAACATGGACATGAATTACTAAATTTTTTTTATCTCATATTTCAAAAGGATTCATAGAATAATTTAGGTTGGATAAGACATTTAATATATTTGAGTCCAACCATTATCCCAGCACTGCCAAGATTCAGATCTTCTACTTCAAAAAGGCTTGGGTTTTACCTGAGAAACCTGCAGTTTGATGGTGAGACGAAACAAGGGAAAAGGGGAGCAGAATGCACATTGGTGTCCAAAGCTGCACTGGTCTGACATGGGCCTCTTGGGAAGTGGCAGGACAGAAATACTAGGAGTGTGTTTCCACTTTGAAGTTTGCCTTTTTTCCTCCTTGCATTATTTCATTATGGAAAGAATTTTGTTTAGACATAGTGGTATATTTCTGACAAAGTTGAGCTATTGCAACACGCTACACGTGTTAGGATATTTACCAAAAGTATAGTTACAAAAGCACTTCTCTCAATCCTTTTTACTAGGAATGGACATGCTCTACTGGCTTTCATGTTTTCTCGACAAGAGGGAAAATTAAACCGCCAGCAGACCATGGAACTTGGTCATCATATACTTAAAGCTCACATTTTCAAGGTAAAACTTAGAGCTTAATAGGTTTTATGATCTGTTTGTATGAATGTATCTTAGGGATTTTCCTCCAAGTCACTTTGATAATTTGTTAGAAGTTTATGCAAAATACTTGGTAATGCTAGCAAACAAAATTGTTAGTTCTCTTTACAGGTAGGTATAAATGGTATTTCTAATCCTATAGAGAGATTTCCTGTCATTTCTGTTAGGGTCTCAGTAAAAGGACGGGAATTTCTTCCAGTCATCTTCAAGCCCTGTGGATTGGTTATAGTACTGATGGACTGTCTGCAGCCCTTGCTTCTCTGAGAAACATCTATACACCTAATGTGAAGGTAAGAAAATAAGTGTTCATGTACACTCAGCGCTTCATCTGCCACTGCTGCTGTGATGCTGCTGATTAATCTTGAAATTAAAGTAACCACCACTATGCATCTGCAGCTGAGCTCCTTTAGAACTAGTCTTTATGCACTTTAAGGTGCTGTTAAATTCCAGTTCAGTTTTCCTTGATGGTTTTGATGGAAAGAAGAGTTTCACCCTGGTCCTGATGTAGGGAAATCTAAGTGGACAAGTTGCAATTTTAGCCAACTGCTGAGCCTTCTGACTGGAAATTCGTGTGCACATGCACACATGCGCAGGCTCTGATAATTTTTTTGAGACTGCTTTTTAAGCAATCTGGCTCTGTTAGTGGAGTCAGCTACATAACTCTGCAGAGAAGTAGCAAGTCACACGAAATCGCGGTGAGAGAGTAGCAAGTTTCAGGGGAGAGGCGAGTCTTCTGTTAGAGGTACATAGTTCAGCAATAATCTGTTTACTAACAGATTAAACTTTCATGTTGCTATATGGGAGATAATGTTGATGTCTGCCAATAAAATCTGCATCAAAATTAGGGAGTAACACAAGTACCTTAATCAAGATGCCAAAGTCTGTTAATAAATCCTGACAAATCTGAGGAGAAAACTGCTTGTCTGAATTAAATTGTAGGTGAGTCGGCTGCTGATCTTGGCAGGAGCAAATGTGAATTACAGGACCGAAGTACTAAATAATGCTCCAGTGCTGTGTGTTCAGTCACACCTTGGACATGAAGAAGTGGTCACTCTTCTACTAGAATTTGGAGCTGCTATTGATGGAACGTCAGAAAATGGGATGACAGCACTTAGTTACGCAGCTGCCGCGGGTCACATGAACATAGTTTCACTGCTGTGCAGAAAAGGTGCAAAGGTAAGCTGGTGCACAAGAGTGCAGTGTTTGCAGCCAAAAAAAAATCATGCAAGGGCTTAAGAAAACTGTTGTTGATTGCATAAGTATGTAATTAACGCACACAGACCTGAGGCAGAGTGGCAGGGGAGTCCAGAACATCTACACAGACTTCCAAGAAGCATTTTTCACATGCCAGCGATCACAGCCCTCTGACCCATCCATTCAGCCAGCTTTGGGTCCACATCACCGTGCATTTACATAACTCAAACTTCATCAGCTCGTCCATGACTATGTTATGGGAGACAGTGCTAGAAGCCTTACTGAAATCAAGGTAGACAACACCCACAGCTCTCCCCTCATCTGCCAAGCTAGTCACCTCATTGTAGAGGGCTGTCGGGATGGTTAAGCACGATTTCCCCTTCACAGAATCACAGAATCATTATGGTTGGAAAGGACCTCCAGGGTCATCAAGTCCAACCTTCGTCCTAGCATCTCTCTAATCACTACACCATATCCTCAAGCGCCGCATCTATTCGTTCTTTAAACACCTCCAGGGATGGTGACTCCACCACTTCTCTGGGCAGTCTATTCCAGTGCCTAACTACCCTCTCAGTGAAGAATTTCTTCCTAATATCTAATCTAAACCTCCCCTGACGCAACTTGAGGCCATTTCCCCTCGTCCTATCATTACTAATTTGAGAGAAGAGACCAACACCAGCCTCGCTACAACCTCCTTTTAGGTAGTTGTAGAGGGCAATGAGGTCTCCTCTTCTCTAGACTAAACAAACCCAGTTCCCTCAGCCACTCTTCATAGGACATGCTCTCCAGCCCTTTCACCAGCTTCGTTGCCCTTCTCTGCAGCCCTTGGTAAACCCATGCTGACTACAGCCAGTCACCTTCTTGTCTTTCGTGTGTTTGTAAATGTTTTCCATGATTAGTTTTTCCATCGCCTTCCCAGCAGCAAAGGTGAGGTTGTTTGACCTGTAATTTCCCAGATTTTCCTTGTTAGAGATAGGATTGACATTTGCTCTCTTCCAGTGCTCAGGAGCTTCTTCTCTTCATGGCCTTTCACTAGACTTAACTTTAAACATTGCTTTTTCCCAATGCAGGCTGACTACGTAGACAAGAAGGGCCAGTGTGCTTTGGTCCATAGTGCGCTGAGAGGGCATTGTGATATCCTTGAGTACTTGCTTAATGTCATTTGGAAAACTCCTTCCCAAGAACAGAATTCACTAAGAAAAAGCCAGGCGCTGCAACAAGCTCTAACAGCAGCGTCCAGTATGGGACACTGTCAGGTAGGTTGGCAGTTCAGATATTTCCAAATCTGTTTGATTTTATGAGATTTCTACAAAAGTGCTTGCAGCTGTTTTTTTAAGAGAGGTTTGAAAAGCAGAACAATTGAAAGTTCTGATATTTAAAGTAGTATGCATTCTTTGCAGCTGTCTTAAATGCTCTAGTTAATTATCCATTAATATTATTTGCTTCAGGATTTATGTATACGTAATTTTCTGTCTACTTTTTCCTCTCTATTCTTGGAAGTTGTCCTGAATCCCTAGTGGTAATGATGATATGCTGTATCCATGATCCAGCCTAGCATGTTTCTACTTTAGGTTGACCTTTTTTCCATATGTTGAAATGAAAACTGATTTAATGAAACAGCCAAACTCATATATTTTATACTGCCAGTATAAAATAAACAAAGTTACACTCACCCCAGCAAATGTACGATGGTCACAAGAAACAGGAAGGCTCCCCCAGCAGCAGGACCAGGAGAAACTCAAGCAGGAGAGGTGTCCTCAGCCAGCTTCCCCCTTTATACTGAGCATGACACGTGTGGTATTGGAGGCACCTGGGGCCAACTCGGGGCATGTGCCCCAGCTGACTCCAGACTGCTGAAGCCTGCAGAGCATGGCTGGCCTGGGATCACATCCCAGCGACACCAGGGCACCACGGGACAGCAAACTGAATATTGCACTGCTTGCACATGCTTAGCTTTTGTAACCTGATGCACAGGCCGATTTACAGGCTGCAGCTTAACGTCACTTGAGACAGAAATTCGGGGCTGTATACATGTATATGATAAAAAAAGTGTTTGTCAGCATTATAGTGTTATTCAGTAGAAGGAACACTGAAAGTAAATACATAAGAAAAACTCAAAATGCTTTAGATCTTTAGGTAATACAACTGTGTCTTCTGTTCGTGGGAAAATAAATCTTAACGTTGATATAAAAGTAATCAATAAGTAAAGATACTTGAATAAAGATCACACCAGGCTGATGGAATTTCTTGTGCATGTAAGTGATGTGCCAACTGGAAACTTAAAATCTCTTCAGTAAAACCATTTCAATATGTACTTATTTTAAAAATCTTTTTAATTGCTATTAAGATCAAGAACATTGTTTACATGATTCATGATCTTTAATGTTTACATGATCGTTAAAGTTGTTTACATTATTCAAACAGAAACGTCTGTGTGCAATTAATTTATTATATTATACAGAAGCCATAGAGACAGACTGATACAAATTCGAGGATTCTCAACTGTGATTAACCTGAAATAATGTATAATTCCTCAACTCTCACGAAAGTTCTTGTTTATTATCCACTGATTAAATGAAAGCTGTCAGCTCCTGAATATCAGCAAAATAGATCCCATTAATCATAAATACATAACTCTTACCTGAAAATGTCCATCTTTCTCTACTTTTAAGACAGTAAGAAGCTTAATTTTTCTTAGCTAGAAAAAAACATGTCTGATTCATGAATTTTAAATAAATTATATGCTAGCATTTTGAGTGTTGGGATTTTCCATACATAAATATTATCTTATTTCCTCCCTTGTTTTAGACAGTATGGAATTTCCTCACTGAACTGGGATGCTTTAATTTTATTTTTGGCATTGTTTGTCTTGATGATTCTGGTGTATGTAAGTCACAGAGGAGCTCATTAAATCACAGTCATGTAAAATACCCTGAACCAATTAACAGAAGGGCACTGGCCTTTGGCAGACCGCTTTCAAAAACATTCAGTCGCCTTGAAGTCATACTAAAAACCAAACTGCGCGTGCCGTGGTGGATTATGAGCAGTGGTAACTTTGCTGGAATCACACGCGTTAAGAGAGAAGCACTCTCGCTCGTTTGAAGTCCTGTGCCCGTTGCTGCATCTCAAGTGACAGCCCGTGGTTCTGTGACTCACCACAGCTCTGGGAACTGTTTTTGACAGGTGGTTTCTTACATCTTGACAATCGAAAAGGACCATGAAATAGACATCAATGAGACCGATGCCTTGTGGGGAGAAACAGGTATTGCCTGGCTCGTATTTCCCCTAAGTAGAGTTGCTCGTTTAGGAACTAAGAGTTTATAATTTTGTTTTTTGTTTTTTTAAATCTAATTTTCTGTGACAAAAGTCATAGGGAAATTCCAGTTCTAGTAAGAATAAAATGTAGTTTACAAGTATAGAGTTTTTAACTTATTAAATCTATGCATTTCGTGTATTGAAAAGAAGAGTTATTTTATATTATAATTATTGTTAATTACTTTGTAATTAAATTGCAAATTGTCTGTGGAAGTAGAGTGCTTCAAGCTCCAGTGTAGAATTTCATAGGATTATATCTTTGAGAACTTTTTGTTTGTTGGTTTGTTTTTTATCTCATTTGTGTTAGGAAATGCTAGGCAATTGCCTCGTTTGTCCTAATTTGGCAGTGGGTGAAAAGACATGCCTTTGTATGTGTGGGAAATGTCACTTTTTTTTTTTAGAGACAGACTGTAAACTGTGCAGCCTTCAGCCAAGCTTTTTCCTGTTTTACCATAGGAGTAGCAGCTCGATTTCATTTAAACAGCTGAGACTGCACAAGTGGTGGGAAAACTGCCTCTTGTAGCGATGGTCAGTAGCCCCTTCACACACCAGAGAAGCAAATGTTCTTCGTTCCTATGCAGATCCAAAACTCGTGGTGCAAATCCAGTGAATCCCAAAAAGCATACATCAATTTGCCTTTAAAATTTTCTTGTCAATGCATATTTAAATTCATGTTAATTTAGTGTGAATCTGTACTTATTGAGTGCATGCTTCCTTACGGAGTCCTGACTAGCGACGTAGGCAAAGGTCCAAGTCCAGAGAACTACGAGCAGTTCCCTGGGACACTTCAGGGCTCTCTGAGCAGAGAGTAGTAAGGCTGGGACAAGAAGAGCGTGTTGAGTGAGTCAGGATAGCCACAGTGTTGGCATTAGGTGAAATACTACTCTTCAGTTATTGAATGTAAAAGTCTTTTGTGGAAAGAACGCTAATCCACCTGCTGCTGGAACCTTCACAGTCTGGCACGTGGACTTCCATTCGCGCTGTGCTGCATGGTCCCTTGCTGGCTGTTCTGTAAATGGGACCATGATACAGACCTGGGTAGTGGTAAAACTTGGAATCGCGAGGCAGATGGAGTGAGGAGCAGAGTGTTTCGTGAGTGCCTGCTTTCCAAGGGGAAAATCCATCTCACCATGAAATAGCACAGAACAACCTTGAAGATCATTCCTTTTCCTACAGTAACATGTTCGGGAACAGCTTGTTCCTGTTCGTGTACTTGTGCTGCTGTCATCTGCTTGAATCCTAAGTCAGTTCTACTCGTTGTGGAGGCTGCTTCTGTAGCATTTTATGTTGAGTCTTTTAGATCTGCAGACAGCTAGAGATCATCATTGCCATTCCCAGGATTTTATCACATTAACGCAGCTGAAGGCCATGTTTGCATAAAGTACAGGTTCAAGGCAAGTTAAGATAGCAAATTAAAGTGGAGCAGATAAAAAGTCACGTAACTTACCATAGGAGAAGATGTAGGGGTGGAAGACTTCTAAGCCTGTTTTCTAAATTTCCTCAGTCTACCCTTTTCAAACTCCGCATTACTGTCTTGGTTGGAAGAGATGATCTTAGGTTAAAGACATCGCTGAGATGTTTTTCCAGCCTCATATGTTCGATACAGATTAGCCAATTTGGAGCATTACTTACTGCCTGGTGAAAGTGATAGAAAAAAGCATCGTTTTGACTGCTCTCAACTTTCACAGAGTACTGTTAGGCAGATCAGAAGTGATCCTTTTGAGTAGAACAGTTGGAATTCCTGAGCAGGGTTTAGTCCTGATGTTGTTTAAGCTGACTGGGGGAATTGTTCAGTCTCCTTATACCTGGCTAAGGTGTAGGGAGTTATATTGTGGCTGTAATGATAGTTACACCATGAGCTAAAGTGCTGGTACTGACAGAACAAAAAGTGTGAAGTTTTTGAGGAAGATAGTTTGTTTTGCCTTTAATGTTGATATCTGTAACCCTTGTTTTCCAGACAGCTGTTCTAAACAGTTTATGTAACTGCAGCATAGTGAAGTATCAGTGAGTGAAGAGTGGACAGGTTAGATATTGTTGTTAAAAAAAATAATGAATTTACTACTTCCTGCAGTGTTTGTAATTCCATTTACTTTCATTTTACTTTCTGTCCTCAAAATTCTACTTTATCATGTTTGAAAATGCTGAAAGCTAAGTAACAAGAAATTCACAATTTGACCCACTTCTTACTGGAAAATAGATGCTATTAGGATTCGGAACATGGAGGGGCCAGGCCTTTGCTGATTTGTGCAGAAGTTAGCACATGGACCCATTTTCCAAATGGTGTTAACATTGCTGATGACACTTCAACACAAACAACAACAGCAAAAAACATTTTAATTTCAAGCTCCATTTAAAACACACAATAAGTTGATGCAAGCAAAGTGGAAGAGGGGGAAAATCATGATGGGGAAAATATTTTATTTTCAAGCTTCAATGAGTGTCACTGTGTAAGGAGTATAATAAGCTGTAGGAGAAGGTGGCAGGTTGTGTTCCTGTAAAGCTACACATTTAAACTTCAGCCTTATGGTACCGATCACAAAATACTGTCGAGCGTGTGGAAGTTACCTGCTTCCGCACAAGCCATAGATTGTGAACACAGATGTGCAGTAATCTGTATCTTATCAATGTCTAGAATAAAGATCACATCAATGGCTTTATTCGTGGGCTCTCTGGGCCCACTTGCTGCTCTGTTGTGTTGGACTGCTCTGTCACCAGCACACGTAGGTGTCCGTGCAGTTGTGATGCTCTGGCCTTTTCAGCCAGGGCTGGAAGTTGTCTCCTGGTACTACCCTAGTATCTATCTGTTTGAAAGCAGCTTCAGCTGGAGGTCAAGAGCACTCGCTCTTGACAACATGTGCTGTTCAGTTAAAAAAAGATTCTTCAGGTGGACTAGAATGTTGATGTCTCCTGCGCACTGGAAATTGTACAGTAATCCCTTCAAGTCCAGAGCAAGGGTGAACACACAGGAATTGGAACTATTGATTGATTGATAACCTACTGTGGTTTTCACCATGAAAAATGGAAAACAATTTTGACTAGTGCAGAATGAAGCTAAATTGTCCTGCAGAGTTGTGGATATCACTAGTAATACATCACTGCTAGGGATCGAGTGAACAGTGCTTCCTGGAGCTTGAGTTCCACTCCCTTTGTTGAATCCCAGAAGTGTTACCATCTGCACCTTTGGGAAGGGCCTGATGGAAAGAGATGAAGCTTTCTTGTCATGAAAAATGATTAATGAAAAAGGAAATAGAGCTGCCTCAGGCTGGGGGTTTATCCAGAATTTTCATAAAGACTCCTTTTAACCTACAAGCTATGCACAGTTGTTATGTTTGAGAATCATCTTTTTATTTACCAGAGAATGTGTGTGGCTCATGGAGTTAACCTGGTTCTGACTAAAGTCATTTGGTCTGAAAATAGTTACGACAATCTTATGGAGCAGCTGAGGTGAAAAAAATTGGGGCTTCAGTAACACTCACATAATGTGCATAGTCAGGCGATGTGGTAAAACAGCTAAGAGATGGTCTTGATAAAACCACTTTCTTCAGCCCTGACAGCTGCTGCAGGAAGAGGCAAACTGGAAGTCTGCGAGTTACTTCTTGAACGCGGAGCATCTGTGATGAGAACGAACAGGAGAGGGATTCCCCCGCTCTTCTGTGCCGTGCGGCAGGGGCACTGGCAGGTCTGCCCCATCTTCGCTAATTAAACGGGTTCCTTTGGGAAGCGGGCCTTGATTCCTCCCGTCTCTAGTCCTGTAATAAATTAAACTGTCTAATATGCATTTTCATCAACTTGAAAGGGACGTCTTCAGAAGCTCACTTTTACAGTTACCTACAAAAGATTAGGAAGTACACTGGCTGCGTGACAACCTTAGTTCTAAGGTTAACCTGAAAAATAACACAAGAGAGTTAAAATATTTTATTTCCTAGACCAAGAACAGAGTTCAGATCCTTTATACTGCTTCTGTATTAGTGGAGAGAGAACCTTGGAGTCAGGAGCCTTCCTCATGCTGGCCACGCCTGTCAGGAGAAGGCCCTGAACTGGAAGCAGTTGAGACCCGAGCTGCACAGGATTTCTCTGTGATTGCTGTAAACAGCACCTTAGTCCTCTTCTATTATGCTATTATGGCTAAAATTTACATCTGCCAATTTATTTTCCAAATGTTATTTTCTGTTTCAGATTGTTAAACTTTTAGTGGAACATGGGTCTGATGTGAATCTAAGCGACAAGCAAGGCCGAACTCCACTTATGGTGGCTTCTTGTGAAGGACATTTGAGCACGGTGGAATTCCTGCTTTCTGAAGGTAGAAAATAAACGGTTCAAGGCTGCACAGCTGTACCAGAAACTGCATCTGTGTGAGCTGGGTGATTTTGCTTATTAAGCAGGACACCTTCCTAACAAAGTTAATTTTCATTTTACAGGTGCAGCCATTTCATCTCTGGACAAAGAAGGACTGACAGCTTTGAGCTGGGCGTGTCTGAAAGGCCACAGGGAAGTGGTTCAGTATCTAGTTGAGAAAGGTGCCACAACTGATCAGACAGACAAGAACGGACGAACACCCCTAGATCTGGCAGCTTTTTATGGAGATGCTGATATTGTAAGTAGAGCTAACAGCAGAAAACCGAACCGTGTATTGACTTTTCATAACACAAAACAAAGCTTAGAAAAAATATTACCAACCACAACAGAAAGGAAACAGCCCGGACGAGCCTCTTCATGGCAGTGCAAGTGTTTACTCAGAAAAGCATTTTCTAGGTAAGGTTCTAGTACCAGGGTAGTTGCGGTAGAAGTCCAGCATTACGCTGTAACGTTTTACGGCGTGCTGTCATACTTCATCCTGCGTGTTTTAAATCTCAGTGAAAGGCAGCACTTGCAATTTCTCTGTTGGATGAACTGGAATAATAATAAAAAAACCAAGCCTGTGGGACATGGAAAGAAGGTATCTTCTTTCAGCCTCGGCAAACCCCTCGAGGTAGCCTGACAGGCTCCCAGCCATCTGGGTGCCTTAGTGGAGTGGAGGCCCCAGGTGTGAGCTGTAAGAAGAAGAAGAATATTGCCAGACTAGATGAAGTGCAGAAGGATTTTGCGTCTCCATCACAAGGCAGTATTACTTGTCTTTGCTAGGTATCTTGCATGTTCTGCGTGACCGGGAGAGAACTGTTAGAAATCCTTATGCGTTCCCTCTTGCGAAGCCGCCACTGAGCGCACCTCGGTGTTCCTGTCGGGTCTGTGTATGTGGAAATACAAGGCCTGAGGTGCAAATTCAGTTTTTCTCAGTTTGTTCCACAGGTCATTTCAGAAACAAGACAGTGACTGAAGTCCTTTTTCAGTTCTGTACCTTTCTCACATACTACCTTCTTCCTCTATAATAAATGTTACAATGCAAGAATTTAAGGCCTTTTTTTAGGTGAAGTTTTTCTGAATCTGCAATAGCCCATGCCTGTAACTGAGATCAGAAGTATACAGTAACTTTTAAGTCTGTGATTTAGAATCCTCTGTATCTTTAAAACCACAGGTTTTTGAAGTGATTGTATATATCTTTGTTCTTATGCTTCAAAACTCAGTAACTAAGCACAATTCAGCAGCCTGACCAGACAGGAATGCAGTGTCCTCAGACTGCATGGAAGGGCAGGCTCAAGTCTGTAGGCACCATAAACAGACCCAGGCGTTCCCCAGGGAACTAGGAAGAGTTGTTTTCCTTTGTCTAGAACAAGAGGTGGTCCCTCAGCACTAGAACTTGTATTTCCACTATGAACTGGGATGTTCTCAGTGCCCCACATCACACGCTGGTAGCCCGTGTGCTTTCTGTTTGCCGTATCTGTGCAGCCCCGTGTCCCGCAGCGGGAGCAGGCGCGGCGCGAGTCACGGCGGTGTTAGGGGCTGTCGGAGCTGACCCCCCCACGCCCGCCCCGCGGCCCTTACACCCGGCCTGGTGTCCCCATAGCGCAGCACGCGCAGGGGCACGCGTGGTGCGTGGGTCTTGGGTGTAGTGGCGTAGTGGTTAGAGTGATGCTAGGAGAAGGTTGGACTTGATGACCCTGGAGGTCCTTTCCAGCCATAACAATTCTGTGTGATTCTGTTTCTGGCACAGGTGCTTCCTGGAATTTGCATTTCGTTTTTCAATTCGGTAACTGCGCGTTGGTGCCGTATTCCCGTGCTGTCCGTCCTCAGCGCATTCACGGGGTCAGAGTGGCTTTAGCGTACTCCGGCGTGTACGTACACGCGGCGTTCCCCACGGAAAGCTCGGTGGTAGCTTACACAGTTCACTGTTCTGCGCCTCCTGCCAAAAATGACGTCTCAAGGCTTGTCCGATGTCTTTCCCCAGGTGCAGTATTTGGTAGAGAAAGGAGCGATGATCGAGCACGTGGACCACAGCGGCATGCGGCCGCTGGACAGAGCGATCGGCTGTCGCAACACGGCCGTGGTGGTGATGCTGCTGAGAAAGGGAGCAAAGCTTGGTTAGTGCAACTGTCCCATGCTCTAGAGAAACAACCGAGTATCTGCTCTGCCTGCGCTGCGGTCATTTCTGTAAACAAATCAGCCTTCAAATGCACACTAGATCTTTGGAGGTTTTACGGTTTGCAGATGCTTGCTCAGGAGAAATCACTCGACACTCGCTTCAGAATTGGGAAATGCTTGTAATTTTATTCTGTTCCTTTCTTCGATGTATGCTGATGAGGAGGTCTGGAGGAGTCAGGCTTTACATGGTTACTCTGTCATGATATACAGGAACATGCTGATTACACTATTAGTGATACATAATTCTGACACTATTCATCATTTAGATTAAGAAGCTTTACATTTAAATAACATTCTTTTAATAAATCATAGAATTGTATGTTTTTGCAAAGCACGGGCAAAAGTTTGTGTCTGAGTCATGTCTTATCTGTAGGCAAGTAGACTGCAGATGTGTCCGTGATAATTACTGAATCTGTGGTACCTTGACATCAACGTTTATTGTTATTTGGGTACTAAATGTGATCAAATACGGATCCTTACCTGGGGCTGCAGTTTACCATCACTTTCATACTGCCTTAGACTGGCTGTAGACCAGGACCGTCTGATACCTGGCTGCTATCTCTGTGGGGTGGCAGGGGGCAGGTATGGATATATACGTATTTTAAGTATATGTGCACACGGGAATAACAATAATAGCTTCATGCAGGTGGAACATCTAATGAAGTAGGATTAGGCCTTCTGGTGTGAATAGCTGTCAGAAACACACTTTCTTCCCTTTTGTCAGAGATCCTTAAAATTTAACTTGCAGGAAACGCAGCATGGGCAATGGCCACCTCAAAGCCTGATATTCTCCTTATTCTGCTGCAGAAGCTGATGGAGGAAGGAAATACACTGTACAAAGTAGGTAGATTTTTTTTTTTCCTGATAGCTGAATATTATATTTGCCTTGTGTCTGAAGGTAGATTAAAGGGCTTTACACCTCCTTTCTTGCTCAAACAAGATGTGCACTTGCACATCCTCTCGTGTTGTGAATGAGGCCAAGAAAGCTTGAGAACCCTGGGAAAGAGTTGTAGAAAACTCGTGTGTAAAATAAATAAATACATACATACATAGATGAAAATGGGTAAGTACATTTTCTTTCTGTTGAGCAAGGTGCTCTGTGAACATTTGTGGCAGTCAGTTGCTTCTTAAGAGCAACTCAGACTGCGAGGAGGCCGTTAGGAAGTGCCTTGTTGAATGAAGTGACAGTTAGACATGTCCTTTTCTTCAGGACAATGTTCTTCGGTGTGCTATTAAAGTACGTAACGAGAAAGTGACAGCTCTGACCTTTGACTAAATTCAGAGGCTTAGTCACCCAGCTGCTCACGGCTGGGACACCTTGGCGGGTCTGGCAGTCGCTGGGCCCACGTTCAGGTGTTGGAGGGACACTTCCCCCTCGCCCCCAGCCCCTCCACGGCCAGAGCTGCAGAGTCTCACCCCCGATGTGGGTTCCTGCATCCACCATTCCGGATTAAGGATGTGCTCTACCAGAGGCATCGAGGCCTTAGAGTTTTAATCAACGCCACCATCAGATACCTGACCGCTCTGTTTAAAAGAAAGACAGAAATAATGAATTGTCTCACACATTAATTGTACAGGCACAAATTTTTCTGGTACAAGTAGTATCTATTAGTGCAAAATACTCTCCTGGTGAAACACCATTAAAGGGCTGAGTTCAGAAACAAACACAAACTCAAGGTGCAAGTTCTCTCGTTGTGTCTGTGTAACTCGTACTTTATTTTTTTAAAGAAATCTGTCTCTGTGTTTTCTACTCAAAGAGCACCTGTTGGTAGATGTCAAAGATAAAGGTGCTTTTTCTGCCACAGTATTGCAATAGGAAGAGTTTGTGAAAAGCCTCTTGTTCCCTCGCGTTGCAGAAAGGTAAGATGAAGGAAGCAGCACAGCGCTACCAGTATGCCTTGAGGAAGTTTCCGAGGGAAGGATTTGGAGAAGAAATGAAAGCGTTCAATGAGCTGAGAGTTTCATTATACCTGAATTTATCGCGATGTCGCCGCAAGACAAATGTAAGCTCTTGCTGTTGATCTGTTTCCTTTCTGGCATCAGGAATCTCAGATTTCTGATCCGCTGCACCTCTTCTGGCATTTTAACCTCTCTGGGTTGAAAATACCCACATCTTGCCTGTCTTAACATTGCTTTTTAGCTGCCTTGGAGTCAGTTTCCCTTAGGCATGAGGCACAAGGTTGGCAGGCACGCTGCGCGGCTGGAGCGGCGCCGTGGCGAAAGAGCGCGCGGCTTTCCGGAACGGTCCGTGGGTAACCAGCGCTTTTCTTTAAATTGTCAGGACTTCGGCATGGCTGAAGAGTTTGCTACCAAAGCATTGGATCTGAAACCCAAGTCTTACGAAGCCTATTACGCTAGAGCAAGAGCCAAGAGGAACAGCAGGTACTGTCTGATTCATCTGCCCGCCCTCATCTTCTTTACTGCCAACACTTCAGTAACTCGCTTTCTTTTCCAGTAGTCGTATTTGGAATGTGCACAGAAAAAGTTCTTTTCCTTGTGAGCTTTCCATCTGTATTAAGTCCCTGTATCATTTGAAGCCATTGGATGTTGAATGCTCATTCAGGAAATTGTTAGGCAGTCCAGAAAGTAACAAATTGATATGAAGAGGGATTATTTTAAGAAGTGTAGGAGGGAATGGGACTGCTACTGTACGGGACCGAGCAGAATGTGGCCAGCAGCGTGCCACCAAACTCCAGTGCTGCATTATTTATTACCAAGAATAACGGGGTGCTTTTATAGGACAGGGTATGTTGAATCATTAGCAGTTCAAGGTAAAACAAGGGGTGAGAGGAGGAACCATCTCTTCAAGGTGGCAAAGACAACATGTCTTTTCTAAACAGAACAATAAAGGGTCTCGAAGCAGCATTCAGCAAGTTAGCAACTGGAGACAACAGTGAAGGGCTGATGAGACAAAGTGTCAGTTCCCAGCAGGCTTCAGCTGCGCTCCTGACCAAGCTGTTACGGTACAAGGGGAAGGGGCTGGGGCTGCGCTGCCACTGCAGGAGGGATCTCCTCTGTTGGAGAACGTCCAATTCTTTTATTATCAGCACCTGCAGCAGGCGACGACAAATTAGTGTATTTCTTTGAAAGTGGCGCAGGTGGGTTAGTAGTAGGCAACACAGAGACTCGGATTTGCCCCGGGTTTTTATTAAGCTCGCTTGTCTTGTTCCTAAACAGAAAGCTACTCGCTGCTCTTGCTGACTTGCGTGAGGCCGCACTGCTGTGTCCCAGCAATCAAGAGATAAAACGTCTCCTGGCTCGAGTGGAAGAGGAGTGCAAACAGTTCCAGAGAACACAGCAACAGAAGCATCAGTCTCCACAGCAGATTAACAACTCTGATAATGAGGAGGAGGGTGTTACACAAGGTGTGAATGACAATTTTAATCTTCAAGCCAGGGAGGATGAACTGCCACACCCCGATGAATCTGTTTCTGCTCCGCAAAGGCTGCAACGTTCCTTAGCTGCTTCATCATACAGCAGGACCCTTCAGGAAGGTGTTCAGCAGAAAGCGAGGTCTGCGTCCCCTCAGAGCAGAGCAGGCAACAAGTATCTGAGAGAGCCAGGCCTGATCATGCAGCCAACAAAGCAGGCACAGATTGTAAAAACTAATCAGCACCTGAGCTCCAGCCAGCCAGGATCAAAATCGGGAGGCGGTCAGTGTACTACAAAGACACCTTTCCAGCACCTTCCCCAAAGTCCCTTGCCAGTCCGGCACTCCAGAATCCAGCATTTGGATGAGACAAGCACATTATCATCTGGAAGTGTTGCTGCAGGCCCTAGGGCTGACCTGTACGCTGAGCAGCTGGTGTCCAGCCAGTGTTCCCACGCACAGCACAATGAGAATAGCTCTTCTCAGTCTTTTGCAAGTAAGTCTAAAGCTGCTGACAGGTTACCAGCCCCTACTCCAGTGAGTTTCAGTGAGGCCAGGCAGCAAAGTTCTGTAAGCAGTGGTGGCTGTTCCAGTTCTCCATCCAGTAGTATGATTCTTGCCGCCTCAACCAGCAGCTTAACTTCAGCCAGTAGTTTCTCAGATGGTATTAAGGGGCTGGGCCCAGACGTGCGACTCAAGGAGGGTAACGTTAACCAAGTTCAGGGTCCTGTTGCCGAACACAGACCTCGCAATACCCCATTTATGGGAATCATGGATAAGACTGCGAGGTTTCAGCAGCAGAATGCCCAGTCCAGCCGCACTTGGCACTCTCAGGCATCGGATGGATTATCAACAAACGTTGCTTCTGGGGGCATTCCGTCCTCAAGTTTTGAGCAGTTCTCAGTCAGACACTACCAAACTAAAATGTCCTCTACTGGTGCTGCCCCTGGAGATAGCAACCAGAACAGTGTGCAAGCTAAAGAGCGCGAGGAGCTTAAGTGCCAAATACCCACCCACTGTCAAGACGGCAGAGCCCCGAACCAAGCTGCGCATCCGTACCCAGACACAGCATCAGCACAGCAGCCTCCCGGCGCTAGGGAGGGACCCCCGAGTCATGCCACGGCTACCAAACCAAAGCGGTCATTCATCGAATCCAATGTATAAATCCTGCTTTGTGTAGTGACAAGGTTACAGAACTCGGCTCCTGCATCATCGGCCACTAATTCCAAACCACGCCGACTGGCTGGTCACGCGTGCATCGAGTGAGCAGTCCCGGTGAGCCAGTACTTCATGGGATACAACCACTTCAGACTGCTCCCCCAGCACAGGCCAGGAGCAGTAACTGGAATAGCAAATGGGTGTGGAAAGAGTCAACTGGGATCATCAATCCGCCAAACCAGGACCTCAAGCAGAGAAACCCGTTCCATTACATTTTTCCCATTAAATAAGACTTTCCTTTTACACAGGGCTTTATTCTTGGGTTTTGGTTATGTTACATCTCACCACTTACGTAATAATTGTGCCTCTATAACGCTTAAGTGCTTACTTCTCAAACCAGTGTTAAGAAAGGTATCTGCTGCGTAATACTCCAATCTGTATATGTATGCGGTTTTTTTAAATCAAAGATAGTATTTTATCACTTTTCTAGTGGGATCTAATTTGGGTTGCATGATGTACATTTAGGAAGCATAAATAATTTGTGTATGAGTAACCTATATCGGCCATGTTCTGATGTGTAAATATAACTATTTTTAGTAACTAGAAGAAATCGAGTAAAATGAACAGTGATATTTGCATGTGTATTGAAAGGCTTTGACCATATTGGTTATTGCACTGAAGAACACAATATTATGGCATATTAACAATAATCGCACTTTATATAGTTTATCTAATCGCCTTTGGGTGCTATTTTAAAGCAAAATGATTTATTGTTTATTCATGATAAAGGTACCGCAGTTAAATGTTGAGTAAGTGGTTTTAGGGGAAACCCTAGAAATCGAGGGAGTGAAGATGAAAGTTTGAGGAAAAATGTACGTGCAGGATGAAGCTGGGAAGTTTTTCGGGAGAAATAAAGTTTTATATTAGCAAGAACGTTCTGAAAATAAACAGATGTAGTGACGCTCCCGTGAGTGCGACGAGGTCGGCGCGCTGGGCAGTCACCTTCCACGTCTTGTCTGTACAGTGTTCTGTGTACCTTGGCAACAGACGTACCCCGTCTGACAAATCCTTCTCGAGTTTGCATCATTATGCTTTAGCTTATTTATTGTTTACTTTTTCTTTGATATTTTGTACAAGTCCTATATTAGTCTTGTCCTGTAGTTCTATTTTTGCACAGCTACTGTATTTTTTCCATACAAAATAAAGACTATTAATATACCGGTGGGACGAGATGGAGTCACCGGGTGGTTACAGGAGAGACTCTCCCAACTTCTCCAGCTCCACGTTGAGCAGTAGGGAACAGAGAAAGACATACTTCTATTTTTTAAATTAGAGTACAGATTGTATAACTGGCTATCGCTTATCTTCTGAAAGGCTAACTTGGCAAAAATCAAGACTCAAAACTCGCAGTGAAAGTTTTAAGAAAACTTTATTTGAAAAACTGTGAATCTGATACTTCTTTGCTTAAACTGAAGTACCACAAAGTAAAATTACCAGTCATTTTCAGTCATTTACCAGTAAAACTTTCAGTCATTTTCTGGGAGCTTCCTTTCTAACAGACTTTTACATGACAGCCACGGATTAGAAAAGAAACACGTGTTTTCTTTCCAGTTGTCTCTGATACAGTTATTTCCTTTAGCTACATACATAAAATTTCAGTCACAAACAGGTCAAAATGAAGTGGTTTAACTATTTCTGCTGAGTCTCTAGCCAGCGACTGATGGCCATTTTTAGTGTCCGGTTTGGCGTCAGCACCAGAGAGTGGAGCGGAAGATTTGTCATGGGACTAGATCGTCTTTTACTGCTGATCCAGGTCTCCATTGCTTCCTTTTCATAGGAGTAGCCATCTGCAAAGAAACCCCCGGGAAAGCCCCATCAGCTGCCGCGCTGTGACACCGCACAGGTTTCAGCTGCTGCAGTGCAGAAGGCAGTAAGGGGATCGGCATCTGCTGAGCGCGGACGTTCCCAAGCACACGACGAGACTTCCCTGCCCCGGTTTTGGCACAAAGCCTCTGTCCTGCTGCAGCCGCCCGCACGTCTGTTTCTGTTCGTGACTTCTACACAACCAAAGCGGCGCGCAGCCTCCCAGAGCCGCCCTGCCCGTGTCCTGGGCGGCAGAGCATCCCGCCTCAGGACAGCAGTGTCACACACCGATACTCAACACAGGCCGTGCTTATTAGACAGTAAATATTATAATTGAGCACACACGCTGTGAACACTTTATTGTAAAAGGTCAGCAGGTTCTCTTAAAAATGCCCGTTTCATTCCGTAGTACACGTGGGAGCAGTGGCCAGCAATACTTTGCAGCTTTTTGACAAAATTATCCTGCTCTGAATCTATGCACCCTTTTTTCAAAATTATATTTACAAAAAAGGCTGCGCAAGGCTGTCCTGCTGCTGTTGTGTGGAAGCTCAGCCCCTGTGGGGCTCGCCCCTCCAGCAGATGGTTCTGTATTTTGAACGCTTCAATGCTCTAAAATCTGTGCTGGTGCCTCAAAACTGTGTGAAGTTAGTCACTGTTTACAGAGCATCAAAAAAAATACCTTTGGATGATCCTATGCCCCATCTCCTGCCCCCGAGACTAGAACTACATAAACCAAACACTTTAACTAGGTAACAGCTGCTCCTTGCAGGGCTCAGTTCCAAGGTCTTGTTGAATTTAAATGAATCTCGTTCTGTCCAGACTGAAGCACCACAGACATGGGGCACTAAGAGAAGCCACGAGCCTGGTTCCTGTGTCCACCCTCCCCGCGCCCGGTGTGCACGATTCCATTCTGCACTTAGTGAGACAACTCTAATTAGGCTTGTTAATTATATTTGCAAAGGAAGAACCATTGAAAAAAAATAATAAGAGCAGAGCCGACACGAAGCGAATTTCTTGACAGAGTATTTTTCTCCATATCAGAGACGTCCTTTGGCAAATTAAACCATCACGACAGTTCTGTTTTATTGCACAGCTATTTAGAACAGTTTATCTTTCTAAGGTATGGCCATTTTTGTGTTCCCACACCTATCACCATTACCTTAAGTAATTAATTTTAGGCAAGGTCATTTAAAGACATACCTGCTGCAATGACAGGATCCTTCATAAGCTCCCTTGTTATAGGACATAAAAACTCATCAGGGATGGTGACAGAAACGGAGCTCGTTTTCCTCCTCAGTTCTTCAATTTTCTGGAGAACTTTACTGCGCAGGCCCAGGGACTCTGAAAAGTTATTTGTGCATGAAGTGGGCAACACAGAGCAGGCAAAGAGGTCAGGTCTGGCACTGATCAGCTCAGTTCCACCTCGCCACCCCCACCTCGGACAGCGAAGTCTGCAGACGCCCCGCGCAGCGCTGCCAGCAGCTCCCCCCAGCACATCCCACACACCCACTCACTTCTCAGCTCTGCCTGTTTCACACTCCATGCCAGAGAGCGTTTAGCTTCCAACTGTGCTGGATTTTCAAAAAAAATAGTAAAAGCATTATCCTGTCAGAGGAGCCCTGAAAAAGCTCATCAATCTCAGAATGGCTTTTTAATATTAGTCTTGGAAAAACGCCTTTAAAATCCTGACACAACCTTGAAAGCTTAAAACATTTAAATTGATACAAACTTTGACATTTAGTACAAGACAAAATGGCAAGATCCAAACCAAAAGCAGCTGGCACGGTGTAAAGAACTACTTTCAAGACACAAATACAGTCACTTCTCTAACTGTCTGATGTGTAACAAAACACACCACTGGCACAGCGGCTTTCTGTTCGCAGGGATTAAAAAAATAATTACAGGGTAACAATCTGAAGAGCACTAACAGCCCAGGCAGGGAGTGCTTTCTTACTGACTGCTGTGTCTTTCCAGTCGTGCTAAACGCAAGGCCGTGCCATGTCAGTCTGTCCTTCGTGGGCCCTCCCTGCACCGCCACGTTCGCGTTTGCCGTTCAGGGCCGCTCCCACCTCTCCGGTACAACACACGACGCTGCTGTGCACTATTGCTGCCCTGCGGCCTGCAAGGGGCCGACTGAAGAACGCCTGCGCCTGTGCTTTTTAAAAGATTAATGTCCTTCTAGCCTAAAAATAAGATTACAAACACAATGACGGTTGCACCGTGCTGCTTTGTTTTCGTCCAGACTCTTTAATTCAGAGGCACTCACGGCAGTGAAGACGCGTGAACAGTAACTTTGCTGCGTTCTAACAACGCCTCAAACCAACGAGGGGTGTTTGTGCGCTGTGCCTGCTAACTGCCCGTCACCACTGACAAGACAGCTCAAGTGGAGAGCAGTGAAAGGACCGTGCACTCACACCATCTAAACAAAAATAAGGCATATTTGATTTAGGGGGGAAAAAAACCTACCCAAAACAGCTGTATCCAAGAGGAAACTCATCCTGAAAATCCACATGCAACTTCTGACCAGAACCAAACAGCAACTTATATGCTGGGGGGTACAACACCATTTGAAAAGAAATTGTTGTCAAAAAACATGATTAAAGAGCCCAGTAGCCTAGTCATCATTGCCTTTTCCACCGACGTACAGCCCGTCTGACATACACGCAGTGTTTGCAACTGGCGCTTTTAAATTCGATGGTATATGAATACGTTATTACAAATGTTCTCAGGTTAGATACAGCAATGCGCTATTGCAAGTGAAGGTAGTAGAGCTGGTTCTTGGCACAAAACAAAATCCACCAAAAAAAGAAATCCAGTGGTGGGGATGGCCTGGGGGAGAGGGGCTTGTCACTGAGCAGTAAGAATCTTTGGGTTTAGTAAAGATTCAATTCATTCAGTTCAATTACATATAACCAATCTGTTTTGCATTAAAAATGACCTGTGGAGCCTTAGTGCCAGTATTTTAAGTCTATGAAAATTGCATTCGTTTTGCGTTGTTTTTTTTGTTAAAAGAAGAATACTCTGACAGGAGATCTGTGGGACTTGCAAGCTTTTCTCTCCATAACGTACAGTGTGGTATAAACTCTTTTTCATGGTTACATAAGACATCACAAATGCCGACTAACACATTTCCCCCATGAAGGACCACGAGATTAAGTATTCCAAAACCAGTTTGAGTACTTGATACCTGTTTACTGAGAATATACAACAGCTGTGAACCTGAGAAAAGAGCCGTGTCTGTGTTTGACAAAGCAGCCCTTCTTTCTAACTCAACGGTGAACAGAAGTGGAAGAAAGAAATCTGACCATGAGAAAAGCCATTTTATAGATCTCTGAACTGTCACACTGCCATTTTAACCTGTCACGATGGGAAATGCAGCCTCATCTTGCAGCAGCATAAAACATTCCTCCTTTTAAAAAACTGTTTTATGTCAAAAACCCGTGGGTGACATGTGTCACAATTTTTTCATCCCGATTAGCAGAGGTAAACACTAGTTCCCACTCTGGTTATTTTTCCAGAACGAGCTGATAGAACAGTCTTCCAACCAACTGCTCTACTCTGCCAAGCAGACCGGCCTTAACACACCAGTGCTCCCAGCTTCTCTGTACAATTAATCAGCTGCCTCGAACGATGCATGCAAAGGGACAAAATTCAGCCACATTGATATACAAGTCATCTTAATCAGCAAAGAGAAAAGATGTCACCGATGGAGAAAAGTACATGACAAAGAAAAAAAAAAATTAACCCGCCTTTCCTTAGAAAGGTTTCTGTAATGACATATATAAAGGTAAAGGCAATGTAAGAACTGAAATACAGTACTGAAGTACAAGACAAGTTCATGCTGAATCTTAGGAAGAATTTGCATGGCAATTTTGTAAAATTCTACAAGATCACTTTGGGATCAAGAAAAATTAAGAATGAAACCAAAGGAAAGAAAAGTAAAAAAGGAACCAAGTAATTCCAAAGTTATAACTAGATTTTGAGGGCATCTTCTGCAATCTTCATCATGTGGGCAATTTTTCCTAGGTTCCTCTCATGCAAACAGAATAAACATTACTGTACGCAGTTTGCACCTCAATTAACTGCCTCCTGATTAAATCTCTAGAGAGGGATCAAAGAATTATTCATCACGCATCATCTTTTGAAAAGCAGTTACAAAAGAATGCTTAAACAGGCTCGGTTGATATAGGCAAAGCATGTGTTTAATCTATACTGAGCAATTCTGCCAAAGTTTGCTCCTCCTTCAGTGTACGTGTAAGCCATGGTGCGTCACAAGTGATTCAAATTCTGCTCCAAAATACTGGCTTCAAGCTCATAGTCAGACCCAGAGTTTCCTGACAGACGTAAACCTGGGAAGACCTTGCTCCTACTTTTTATACGTACTTAGGAGTGAAATCTGAAAACCAAAAGAGGAAGACAAAACCCCTCACATCTTTGACAGCACATCACTGATGAAGAGAAGACAAAGTCAGCCTGATCAGAGATTTCAAAATGCAGTTTATGCGCATTTGTTCTTTGTTTATGCTCTAAGGACACCTTGCAGTAAGTGAGGAAAGGGGCTGAGCTGTGTTCAAGCCAGTCCATTCTCTTTACATACCTAACCTAAATCAGGATAGACACACGTGAAAAGAAGCCTTCTCCATGTGCTGCAGAAGAAGGGAAAGTACTTGGAATACCTCCAACTTCTTTACAGGCTGTGACATTACAGTACAAAATACTTTGTATGACGCCAACCCCTAAACTGCAGGTGGGGTGTGGTGAACCGACCCACCGCTTTCCAAAAATCAGATCTAGTCTCACCTCCTGCAAACAGACTGAAGTCAAGGTTCACCTTTCATCAACAAATCCCGTTTCCCGGATAGGAAAAAGTCTGCAGGCACAGAACAACGTACCCCGCCTTCCGGTCCGAGTCGGAAGGGGATGCATATTCCTTTTTTTCTGACTCAACTCCATCACCGAATTCCAGCGACTGTGTCACTGTGTCTGTTAACGGTAAGAGATCCTGAACTTTGTTGAACGTACACAAGCTTTTCAGCCAGAATGTATATAACGGTCACTTTACTTTTGCTCAACATCTTACAGAGTTTAATACCGTGTTATTTATATTAGATGACAAGTAGGTTGAAAAGAGCCTAGTTCCATTTGCATGGTAATGAAGTATTCTTTCAAAAAGCTGTCAAAACCAATCACAGCAGCTAATGAAATGTTATGTGAACCACTTGCTGATCACTTTCTCTTAGATCAAACATCTTCAAAGGCATGAGGACACCCTTTTTAGTAAATGCAAATCATAGCTGAAGCACTAACAGGACAAGAAATAAGCAGCTAACAAAAAATAATAGAAGAAAAAACTCCTATCCTATCAATCATCAGGTAAAATGGTCTAAAAAGACTCCTGTTGTAAAGACTGTAAAAAACTCAGAGTTCTTTGGCAAGATCCTATAGAACTGGTAAATATTGCATTTTTAGAGCGAAGAAAACAGGTTACCAAGGAGAGAAAGGACGTGCTCATTCAAGTATTTTTATAGTGATAGAATTCTAAAATTTTGTTAAAGCAGATTGGACTAACACTGAAAAGCATGTAAGCTTTAGGCAGAAAGTATTTTCCTGGTTCATAAATGCTTGAGCCATGGCAGATAGAGACCAATGCTTCAAGTCAGATACATCAGGCCATGATTTCTACTCTGTGCCAATTCTAGTTGTAGATCAATATGCCAAAGCAGAATCACAAGCATTTACCACTTCAGAACTGATTGATTTGAATTATTTTATCTGGTGACTTTGAATAGTATATTTCATTATTTTGTTTTAAAAACATTTTCCATATAACCATTAAAGTGGAACACACTGCTTCACATTGCACACGTGCCTGTTCATAGCTGTGGCGTAGCTTATGTTTATTAAGAAAGTAAGTGATTTCAGTTACGGCTTTTTAAAGAATTTCTCACAGCTGCCTGATGCCTGTGAAAATCTGACTCCTTACACTATAATCTTAGAATGGGTGTTCAAGTACCTCCTGAAGAAAAAGCACAGCAAAAGACTTGAGAACAGAGACAGAGCAGTGAGCATTTGGCCTGGGAATGGGAAAGAACATGCAGAAGCTGCTTCAGCTCCTGTGTACAATCAGTCCTCACTGCAAACAGCTTCCCATAGCCAGCCCGTGTTCTACCTGTGCTCTGTCTCAAGCCACATCCATCCTTTGCACCTCACTGCCTGCCTTTCAACGGGCTGCTGCAGCTCAGGGTTTATCTTCTCATTGGAGTTTGAAATTGTTCCTGATAGCGCCATTACAAGCCCATCAGACAACCCATGCTTTTGCTGATGTTCCCCCACCGAGAACGCTCTGTTTGGCAGGTCCCTTCTCATCACTGCTCACGCTGCATCCAATTCTCGCCTCACTTTCTAGTCAGCATTACTCGATTAGCCTCAGCCGGAGATCGCTGCAACAGAGTTTTAGGCTACTCCAGTGCTAAATAAAATGTGTGCAGGAACTGAGGAAGCCAAGTGTCTCTGGTGGATGACAGCTCCTGCCATTCCCAGCACTGCTGTTCATTTCCATAACTCATCAAAGCTAGCTAATACACAGAAATGCTACGATCTGATACAGACCGATACCACAAACACACACACGAAACAAAAAAGGAGCAGTCTTCCTACAATGAAGAACGCTAATGTCTAAAAATAAAACTGCACTTTTTAAAAGGTTTCTTAACTCATCCAGCCTTTTGCTGTTCTTGATCTCACTTTGGAAAACATACCAGCGCCTAATTTACACCTAAATCCAGCCATCAAAATGAATAAAGAACTTATATTCAGAAAGTTCCAGTGTAGTTCACCATCCTTAAATTTCTTGTTTCACAATTACTGCTGTGGAATCCTTGGCATTTCCCTGTGATTCCTTCTAGAATGTAATCACAGTTCCACAATAAAGTGACAGGACAATGTCTTTACTAGGACACCTGATAAATCAGTGTCTGAGCCAGGCGAGCTTTGCACGATCCTTACCACATGTCCACATCAAATGGTCAACACAAAATGACTCAGCTCCAAAGTGAGTAAACACTGAAACACACCTTGTGTTTTTCTATTATGGTAACAGTACACTGAAGAATTTCACTACTAAATTCAGGGTAGTTGACCACATAGTGTTATAAAAATGGCGCTTTTGCAGCATGATTGGTAAACAGGGTACTCTACAGTTTTTCCCAAGTCAGAATCATTTAGCATACACAAAAGCTGAAACTCCCTTTTCCACAGCTTAATGATACAAGAACTAAAAAGGAAAATAGAAACCAAAACCACAGTGTTGGTGGAAGTGCTTTTTAGGTCTTTAGGTATAAGCAAACACACGCACAAAGAGTATTGTGGATAATGTAATTATCCATGGATATAGATAATGGATAATTATCAGGCTTGGTAATGAAATAAAAATGCATTTTAGGGAAAAAAACCCATCAATATATGGAATGCCTAATTCGCTTTTCATACCAACATTTCACACGTACTCTAAAGATTAAAAACTATTTGGATTTCTATATGCTTACCAATTTTTAATTCATTAGCCAGACTTTCTTTAGTAAGATTCAGTAGTTCCTTGCCATCAATGTTATTAACTTTGAAAAGCCCAACAAAGTCTGCCAGGTCTTGTGCACGAAGCCAGGCTGAAACATCGTCCTCTGACCAGTCCTCAACAGCCACCTCGGATTCATTTTCCACAGTACTTCCTTTGAAGAGAAAAGATAAAAGGCAGTTTAAAAAAAAAAGGAAAACAACACCACCCCCCAGCCCCCGCCCCCAAAACAACAAAGAAAACCCCCCAGTTGTAAGAGCACCAGCAGCAACCTGTTCATTCAGGTGTTCTCAGTACTATACATTCCTCAACATCTAATAAAATGCTTATTAGACATCACGTCAGTGGGGGGCAATAACTTTGCTTTCTCTTTCACCTATCCATTTTCAAAGTCTGAGGAATTTAATCTCTCAGATGCTTGCACTTCTGCTGGAATTTGAGCTGAACTAAACGACAAAATTGGCAGCAGACACTGCAACCAAGTCTCACACCTCCTTAGAAAAGCAGACCCAAATCCAGGCTTACTCTTGAGCTTTGAACAAAGATCTATGTACCTTTGTTCCACATACTTTAGGTGCTAATATATTTTGTAACATTAAATTATCCTGGTTTTTCCACCTGTAACAACCGGTAAGCTGTATTTCATGTTGTAATTAGCATATTTTGCAATTAGCATATTTTCTGTTTAACTCATCACCAGTGATACTTGTCCAAAAAATCCCTCAGTGTTCTGGGAATAATATTCATTTCTTAAACGCTGTCCTGACAGTAAGAAATGGCGAATATCAGAGAAGAAGATACAGCATATTAACAAAATCAAAATACCTGTAGCATATCTTTTCTTTAAAAAACGAAAAGAGACCACCTCTGTTGGACATTAATAAGACCAATTCAGAAGACAGATAAATAACCCTGAGGCTACAAACTAACTGCATGAAAGAAAAAGTGGAGTTTTTGCATCTTCAGAAGGTGTTCAACAGTATTGTGCTTTAAATGTAAAGCACAGATTACAAATATTTCACACACTCACCTGCACAGTGTTGCTTAAGGTCAAGCTGCCAAATATTCACGGTTTTATCCATTGAACCTGTGGCAAGTAAGGGACTATATGGTGCAAAAGCGCAAGTTGTAACGTATCTACAAATGAAAATAAATGTGTGAAAATTCACAAGAAAAGGATGCCATTTCTTTTATTTTTTAACAATAAAACAAAATAATCCTGCAGAATTCTTACCTGGTATGCTGAGACAAAGTATGAAGGGTATTGCCAGTACTCTGTAAAAGAACATTTGTGATTTAACATCTTAAACAATGAAAAGAAATGTTCATTCATTTGTATTCATTCTTTTGAAACAAGGAAAAATATTGCCTCTTGGAAGACGACAAAACTTCTCTGACGTTATACAACCTTGCCAAAGCTGATCAGCAGCAGAGTCAGAAATGCAACCTGAGTTTCCAGCTTGAAGCCCCCCCTTCAGTTCACTGGACCACTGCGACCCTTCCGCAACAACGCCAGAATACCAGCTGAAGGAATTCCAACCACATTGGCTGGTTGCTCATGTGGATAAAAACATTTCTTCTGCAAATCTAGGATTCTAAATTACCAGAAGTGAAGAGCTAACAGAAATTCAAGTAGACCTCATGCTCTGATCCCTCAGCTGGGCCAGTAACTAATCCTACCTGTGGTTCTCCTATCTGGCCACTAGATGCGACTGAAAAACAAATTCCTGAATTTCCAAAGAGATTTTCCTTCCTATGAAACATACTATTTGTTTGACAGGTACAGGCAGATTGGAAAGATGAGGAGGAAATATATTCTGAATCGCTAATTTGATCGGCAAGCCCTCCAGTTTTTGGAGCTGTCCATCATGAGAAAAGTGCCCTATTTTAGGTCGAAATCTTGCTCCCTCCCATGAAGGTTTTTGTCCCTACTTCTCCTCAACAGCTATAAAAGTTGTCCCATTTGGTAAAAACCTATGGCCACAAAAGCTGACAAACAGTACTAAGAAATACTTATGCTGTGGTTTTCTGCATCTTTCAATTTTCTGGGGTTCCAAAAATCCAGGGGACTTCTTACTCACCTGTCTCAGCTTCAGACTACTAAAATAATTGGGCCAAAAACTGGGGAGGTATCAAACTAGTGATTTTTTTGAAAAACTTTAACCCTAATTGAAAAATTGTATCAGTACAATAGTATGTTCAGAGCAAGCTGGAGAAGCTTAAAATCTGTTCATCCTTCATTTTCAGCAAAATTATTATTATTTTTAATAGTATAAAGAACTAAAGGTAAATATCACTTAGAGGTGAACGACAAGGGATGTAGTAACAGTATTACAAAAAAATGCATAAACAATTAGTTTTAAAAAAAATACAATGCTTTTAACATAAAAATTTTTCTTGAATTCTTTATTATGCTTCTATTTTATGTGCACTTTATGTAAAATTAACTAAATAATTTCTATGATCACCATTCCTGATTTTATGTCAAAAGCTACAGTCCTCCTTGCTTTGGCAGCTAAGATAAAATTAGGATAACAAAAAATCCTTCTACTTCAATATGAAGATAACACGTAATTATGGAATTCATTGAATAATACTCTGCTGTAGAGAAATCAAGTAACCAACCCCTCAGATAAATGTACATACAAAGCATGAAAGACCGATCAATTCTCAAGGGACATTTTTCCTCAAATTCTTCCCCCCCCAACAATGCACAGTAAATATTTTGGGTTTATGTAGTTCCTATTCTTTAAGATTTCTTTATGTTGATAAGACACCGCAGAAGCAGCGATGATATTTAAAGGGAACAATCCAGTGAATGATCTTGCACTATGCTGTACTTACAGTTTCATATATTATGACATATTTGTCCACAGATCTTTAAAGAAAAAACAACACATCAACATTAGAATGATGCGTAGAAGGAAAAGGAAACTACTTTAATTAAGAAGTGGAAGAAAAAGAACTTTTCCACAAAATAAGAGCAAACAGATGTCTTAACACCATTTTATGAAAAGCTTAGATATCTAAATCCCCTCCACCTACGTCCACCTTGAAGGGACAACACCGATTAGCTGTACCTCCATCATGAGGTGAAAAACAGAGGAGTTAAAAATTGGGCACTTCCATGCGAATTTCTGATGCAGAGTGTTTGCACAGTGCATATGGAAACTGGCCCCGCTCCCGCTGCTCCCCACTGCCTGTACTTTACGTCTTTGCAAGCAGTATCTGTGAAGCAGATGCACAGCATCTGGCTACCCATGATCTACTCTCAGCATTTTTATTTATTTTTGAAACGTTTTCATTTGCAAAGCAAGCAAAAGGAAGTACTGCAATGCAACACACAAAATAGAGTGATGCAATGCAATCAATACATAAAATATTTCACAAATACAAATTGCATAATTGATTACCACAACCGCAGTGTTTCCTGAAAGACTTCATTGGATAGACATTTCACTTACGACAAGATAAGCGAAAACAGTGAGCCCTATGTCAAACGGAAAACGAGATAACTCTAGATTGCAAACATTCATAATGATCTTCAAATACAGAAAAAGGCTCCCTTAAAGCCAACAGAAAGCAAAACATCAGAGCAAGCTATTGTCTCCTGGGCTTTGTACAGTCTTAAGTTTATTTGCTGGATTTCTAGCCCTTTCTTTTTCCTTTGCAAGGCATCAGCTTTTCCATTTCAGTTTAGAAAGTCTTCGTAAAAATGACAATTAAAATTTAGAGTTGAAACATTTTGTTATTTCAAGTTGCCACTTGGTGACGAAGCACTTCTCATGAGAATCGCAAAATAAAAGCATAGTCATGTGACATCAAAACCACAGGTCTACAGTTATCTCAGTCATGCACTTTTTATGGTAAAAAGACTTATGTTGCCATGCTCTGAGTGCGGATCCGTGAAGGAATTTTTAATTTCAACTGAATCTATCAAAGACAAAAATCTCGAGATATTTAGTTTTCAAAATAGTTCCTGAAAGCGCACGAGTGAGAAGAAATTCTAAATGGCGTCCCAAAGAGACAGTGAGACTGCCATGTACATTCGTATTTTTAATAGATGCTAGAATATTCACGAGGGCTGCATAAATGCCCCAAACCCAGCAAATCATGAATCTCATTACAATGCTCAAAAGAACAGAGCTTGCAACACCCTAGATTTCAAACTCAATCACCCACAATCACAGACCAGTTGGAAAGAGTCTTTAGTAGTTCTAGAGGTCACAGAACTATTCCTTAATTACTGAAAATGTATTTTGAAATCTCCAACTCTTTTGAACCTCCTGTTTTACAATGCCAAAGAGTGAACCCAGAGAGCCATCTGCATGACATTTAAGCAAGTCGAAGACACCGCTTACCCTGAAACTAACATCTGCCCATCACAAGAAAATGCACAAGCCAGAACTGGGGCAGAATGTCCCTTCAATGTGCATTTATGTTTTAATTCAACACCTAAAAATATAAAAAGTAAATTATTACATATACACATATTTGACAAGGTATAAGACAAGCTGCTTTTAGAAATGTAAAGCCACCAAAGATCTGACTCTGTGACATATTGTCTGCAAAAACGAGATCACCGAGATAACTTAATTTTAAAACCTCTGACTTGCTCGCTTTGTAGTCTTAGCACGTCTATCAGTGTTTTAGATAATCAAATGTGTATCTAGACACACAATATTATCCTAACAGGCTTCTATATAAAAGAGATTACAAGCAATACCCACTGAAGATGCTCTTGGCCATCTGCCTAGACTTCACATAGCAGTCACACAACTACATGGCAGCTTTAGCAGGAGCCAACACTGTTTGCACGGCTCCAGCTCTCACTCAAGGGCCAAGGTGTACTGAAAGATGAAAGGAAACCTCTCCCTGGCCTGACAGATCAAGAGGTTTCAACCTATCAACCCGCTTAAAGGCCACAAGAGAAATGTTACAGCTTACCAAAAGATAAGAATGCTAATTAAAACCATATGTTTATCATAACAATACATCTGAGGTAATCGGGCTTTTTTTTTTTTTTTTTTTTAAATCTTTACTTTTAAAATTCTCGATAAATACATCACTAAATAGAATCTACAGGCTCAATCTCATGAAGTGCTGCATGCCTTAGCATGCTGTTGGAAGAAAACTTTTCACTTGTGGCTAGTTTGGCTGTGAATCTGTACCAGCAGGACAAATTTGGTCTTAGAAGTAAATTGTCACTAAACACTCAAGATATTGGAATAAGAAAAAAACATCAATATACACACCTAAGAAATCTGCAAACAAAACAAGCCAGAGCTTGATCTGATTATCTTGGCCGCAAGAAGCCATCTGGAAGTATCTGAATCCATGTTCACCATCTGATAAAATTCAAATATATTAATGGAAAACAGAAGCACTGAAAATAACAACATATCAGTTAACGACATCAGCATTCTTACATTGGAATTTGGCAAATTGCTTTGATCTCAGTACTACTTTTAAAAAGTATTAATAAAAATAACTGCAGAAGTTCTAAAACTATTTAGATGTAAGAAATAGGTATCACTGCTAGCCTGTTTCCTGAACAAGTAAAAACCAGAACTGGGCTCACATTTTAATTTTTCTTAAACTTAAATGGTGAATGTTTGATTCCGCTGCCTACTATGAGCAACAATACGGTCTTTTAACCTACATTATATGGGTGTATCCATTTCTTCTACAGCTCAGTAGTTCTCAAACTGAACCACATACCTATGTACAAAATTTGAGAGTATCTGACAGGCTATTTTCATAATTTTAAATGTTCAACTTTTCGTTTTTATAAACTAAATGATGTTTCATGACTGCAGTCCAGTCATGGAATGGCCACCCAGATATTGAGAAATAACCACATTAAAGGTTAAATACAACACTAACAGTTTTATAGCTTTCCCCTCTTTATTCAGTGGATATGAACATTTCTGAATTATCACGTTCCATTCTACATGTGTTGTTTCAGCGTATTATCAGTTTTTTTCTTATTCTTAAGTCTTGTGCCAAATTATTTCTGCTCTTCTACTCCACAGAGCCGGCAGAGCAGCCAGACACAAGTCACCATAACAACCCTTCAGCAGCACGACCTGTGCCAGTAGCAAGTCTTAGAATTCTGACAAGAATCACCAAGATTAAGGCCTCCAATCAGAAAATCACAGCAGACATTTCAAGGGCCAGTTCTTTTACCAGCATCGCTAGGTAATTTCACTGAAGTTTACTTGTTCAGGAGGAGGGCAGCACTGAAACTTTGCGTTGGATGGGAAAGCCCACACAGCATCACAACTGCCCGAGAGCTGACGAGCCTCTCTGCAACTGTGACTGAACCCCCATAAACGTGGGAGGATCACCTGTCACAAATACTGCCTAAAGCACAAAGAACAATCACAAACTCTGGGTCTAATTCTGCTCTGAATTAGGCAGGGAAAGCGAGTCTTAATCTGAAACTATCTTTAATTGTACTGGAGAAGCACTACTTGTATGTTTTGTAATGCGTTAAATCTGCCAATAATCCCTGAAGTTTCAATCCTCGGCAATTAAACAGCAACACACAAAACCGAAAAATTTAGACTTTCAATAATGTAAGGCTTAAATAAAATTAAGAATGATCATAAACAGCTAAAAAAATCCAGAGCATAAGAAATTCTGGTGGGGCTCAGCTGCCCACCACGGTTATACCCCAACAATAATTTTAAAAGCGTGTACACTCAAATGCAAAGCTTTCCCTGAGACAGCTGTAAGTTTAAACGTGCAGTTTTCAATATGCATGTTTTTGCATACAGAGGAATCTAGGTTCTAATTATTTTAGTTCCACAGAAAGCCTTACAAACATGAAATGAAGGAAAACTGAACATAATACATACTGTGGCTCTGAGAAAGGCCTACACTGTGCATGCCTCATGTTTTTAATCTCAGTACCCAAATATATACAAGAATATCAAATTCCATTCTCGAGAGAAAAAACAAAGTTCTTTCTCATTACAACTGTGAAGAAGCACATAATGACAAAATTGAAATGCAACTTACAGAGTCAGGTCGGCCAAAGCAGCTGTAAAACGTTTGAACAGCACCACATCTTAGTGGAACACATGAGATTCTGGGCTCACTGCTCCCCCAGATTCCTCCAAATGAAGTCAAGTGCAGGAAAACAGTCTGTCTGTTCCTGCCCCACAGCTCTAGCACCCATCTTATGAGGTTTACAGTTCTCTGCACTGCTTTAATCCAGTCCTGCTCCTGGAACCACAGTATGAAAAGTGGGAATGGGAACCAAGCACTGCACCTTCTAACACCCTTGTTAGCCCTGGGAGACAGGCTTCACTTACTGACACTGCCCAAACATTTTCCAAAACCCTGGCAGGATAATTAGCTAATGAAAAGTATAGCAAGCATGCCAATCACCTTGTTTGGTGACCTAGATTCCTTGTCATCAACCTGACCACAACTTTTACTTAAGAATATTCAGAATATTCTAAAACACAAGCTCTTCTCAATGTCATCTGTATCTTGACCAATGACAAAAAGAATACGAAACCAAAAGATAGAAACAAAATAACTCTTCTCTTCCCTGTTTCTCCCTTGTTGAGTCAAGTGACTAACCGGAAATTGGCTGTGAAGAAATATCACAGCAGGCAACGCCAAGATCATGTGCTTTTTCATTACACAGGCATCTCATTTTTTCGTCCCAAACGGTTAAATCACCACATGATGATCCAGTGACAAAGAAATTTCCACCAGGAGAAAATGCACAGGCCATTAAAGAACCATCTTTAACGTTCCCAGATCTGGAAAACAAGAGTACACAGGATTTGAATTTAGAATAAGTAATGTGCTGAAGAAGTTCTCTCTAAAACACGATCTGATGCAATACGCCAAACTGTTCAAAGCTTTGCACATTGGAACTTGGTAACAGAAGGCAGAGAAACTATGGAGAGAGACACACAGTCAGCCCAGCTGCAGCTACCAGGACCTGCTCTTTGACTGCAGGAGGAAAAATGCAAGATGTGACATGGCATCCCAAGGCAATAATTTTAACTGTGGGATGAAATAATTTTCAAACTAAAGACAATCTGCATGGACTTACCATTTGAAAGGCACAATGCACTGTTAAAATTCTGTGGCAGGATAAATTTTGAAAATCAAAGATAAACACATAACTATCATAACACAGATTTACACGTGGACAAACCACAAAAAAAGAGTCCCACAATTTCTCTGTTCTGCTTTTACAGACAAAACAGGACACCCACTAACCCATATGATAAGCTGTAGCTGAGTAGAATACTTTGTGACGTCTGATACAGGGTTAATTTTTGACTACTAGCACACAACAGGCAAGCAATGTGAAAAAAATGATTTCTATATTTTAAGTAAGTCAGCCAAAGCACTTTGTAAAGCTGACCTTAAAATTCCTGGCAGATAGGAAAGCAAGGTCAATCCTCAGGATGGAAGTGGGGTCAACCTAACATCTGCTAGGTTATCTGGTAGTAACCTAAAGTTAGTTGAAAGTGTCTCACTCCTTTTAACGGACACAAGATCCAGCCCAGCATGCATAGTTGAATCTTTAAGAGCAAGAAAAAAGTGAGAGCCATAAGCAACAGCCATACAGTAAAAAATACCAGTCTTATTTACTCTGTCATTGTCTTTTGTTGAACAGCTGTTCGTTCTCTTTTGCTGATAAAAATTTTATTTACTGCAAAAGGTGCCACAGAAGACAAGTCCTGAGAGTCTCTCTAAAAAGACCCAGGACCTTCAAACAAGCATTGACTCCCTTAATTCTATCATTAAGAATACTGCGAAATACAGTACGCTGCTTCATGTTTTCATATGTACAACCCTTTTTCCTTAGTGCAGCTTTTAAAACTTCATTTCTTTCAGACAAAAAGCTGCAGATTCTGCTCTGAAAAAGTAACGGTAAAATAAAATAGTGTTATACATGTTGGGAGTACGCATTTAAGACTTTCAGGCCAGCATCAGTATCCTAACTACTGAACAGGAAATAGAGAACACTTTAAGAATACACATAGTAACTTGCTTTCACGTTGTTCACATCCACCAGAAAGATTATTTAAATAGCCATCTATTCACTTCACAATTTGAATAGGCAATTACAACACCTAAGCTGATGAGGAGTAACCAGACACCTATGTTGTAATTACCATCGTGATATTACTCAGCGGTGTAGGACTGCAAGTCTTGAATACAGCACAGCATACTACTTAAATTATATTCTTATCATTGTAAACAAGGCTGTCAAAAAATATGTGGCACTCACCTGTACAGTTTCCGTGAGTGCATGTTCCAAAGAACGAGACTCCCATCCGCTGCCCCTGACACCAGGAACGTGGACTCAGGAGAAAACCGGCAGACTCTCACCGGACTGCCGCTGGGCTGCTCCAGCACTGCCAGCATCCGACCGTCACCCGTGTCCCAAACCATGGTAGTGCCATCTGTTGAACATGAAGCTAAAACATGTCCTGATGGAGAGAAGCAGCAGCAGTGGACGGCATATGTGTGTCCTTTCAAAGGCGAGTACGGGAGTTCAGTGAAGTTGTTTAAAGAATAAACACGAATTGTTTTGTCCAAGGAACAAGTAGCCAAGCACGATAATGAGAAGGCACAGTAGTTAACATCATCACTATGATCTGCTAAAGTGTGAATTAATGTCACCATTTTATTGACGCTTCACAAAAATATCTGAAAAAAAGAGTTTAACAGTCAGACTTATCTCTCCTATTTCATAAATGAAACATACTACCTTAAGAAGACACATCCTCCAAGAAAAAAATAATAAATTAATTTGCAGAGGCAGATTTTTCATCTAAGCATTATTTTATCTTCAACTTAAATCAGAGATCAATCACAGCAGCGAGATGAGGGGTTTATTACTTGGTTAAAATCAACATATCTAAACTTCTAATGTCAACTTGCAATTTTGCGGTACAACATGCAAGATTACATCATAGCTATGGTCTTAGAGCAGTGGCAAAACATGTTTTTCTCCTTATTTAATCTACGCTAGGAAGTTCACTGTTCAAATTTGTTACTACTCTTGACGCCATAGACTAAACAGGCACTGTAGAAGACAGTCAAAGCACCAGTTATAGAGTTGCCCCAGGAATAAAGAATCATGGAATGGTTTGGGTTGGAAGGGACCTTAAAGACCATCTAGTTCCTCCCCTGTGCCATGGGCAGGGACACCTCCCACTAGACCAGGTTGCTCAAAGCCCCATTCAACCTGGCCTTGAACATTTCCAGGGAGGGGGGATCCATGATTTCTCTGTTCTAGTGTCTCAGCAGCCTCACAGTAAAGAATTTCTTCCTCACACCCAATATAAATCTGCCCTCTTTCAGTTTAGAACTCCTGCCCCTTGCCCTGTCACTGTAGGCCCTTGTAAAAAGTCTCTCTTCACCTTTCTTATGATCCCTCTTTATTATATTGAAAGACCACAAGAAGGTCTCCCCGGAGCCTTCTCTTCTCCAGGCTGAACAAGCCCAGCTCTCCCAGCCTGGCCTCCCAGCAGAGGGCTTCCAGCCCTCCCATCATTGCTGGGGCCTCCTCTGGCCCCGCTCCAGCAGGTCCATGTCTCTGCTGTGCTGAGGACTCCAGAGCTGCCCCAGCACTGCAGGGCGGGTCCAGCTTCATTATGAACAATAATTTCAGAGGTGAGAGGAAACCACAGACAGGTGTGGTTTTACATATATATATATATAAACATACGTACATATATACACCCTCATTTGTTTAATTAAAAAAGATATATGCACACACATTGGTATCTGCGTGGACTTATAAATACGCCTGTAAGTGGCTGCGTACGCGCTCACACACACATAAGCACAAAGGTACATGTAAGGGCGAAGTGAATGTTCCCTTTAGGCGGCACGTGGCATGCCGATTTAGGTAAAGATCGGACCTTTGAAGACTTTCTACTTCAGCGTCTCCCGCTTTCCCTACTGCTCTCTTCACAAGCACTAAAGAGACTAAGCAGCGTCGGGAACAGCTCTTACCGACAAAAGAAAACCAGCGTGCTTCCCCCGGCTATGAGGAAGTGAAGGGCCAGACGCAGCGTGCCATCTGGAAAGGCGAGGCAGAAAAAGGCACCTTAGTCTCGTTGTCGCGACACTCCGAGGGGCTCACAGCGGCGCAGCGGGCCTGGAACGCGAGCTCTGCGGTCCGCGGGCCGGCCTGTCACCGGCGGGGGCCGAGCCC
>VZZY01018311.1:86029-105301 GCA_013400335.1 Eurystomus gularis
AAAAAAAAAAAGAAAAGCAGCTTTGCATGGACACTGGTTTTAAGAGATGTTGCTGACGCTCGCTCAAACAGGCGGTTGAGCTGCTTGGCAGCTGCTTCTTTCTGAATTACCATTAAAACACAGGAGAACTCGATGCATCATAATAAGGACTGAATGTTAAATGCAAGACTTCCAAGATATTGTTAAAAAATTCCTGTATAGTCAGGATCTGAAGTATTAAAATCGCCAAGAAAATCTGGTTTGCAAAACAGTCTTTTATTGTATCCGTGCCACACATACTAGTGAAAAATAACACTCCTAAAAAAGGAAAAGAAAAAGAATGCTACCTTTCCACAACATTTCTTTTAAATAAAACTTCAAGTACTCTTACATTAGTACAAAAAAAATTCTGATCTATTTGCCCCAACAGGCCACCACAACACACAGTAGATAAAACACAGTGGTTACAAATGTCTTTTTTTTTGTTATTTCTGTGGCAAGGCAAATGGAGGGAAATGTTTCTATGAAAAAATACTGTGTGCGTAGGAAATTGTCACAATTTTATTCCACATGGATACAAATGATTATACTTGAATTTGAGGCCGTGGTGGCTTGAAATTATATAACAAAATAGAAAAATGGAAAACTAATATCCCCTACACCCTGTTTTAAAGGCAGGCACTACCAAGATTAAGGAGACTCCACAGTGTTGGTAGAGGATAATTACTGTACAAGCCATAGAGCTATAATTACCTTAAGACTAAAATAAAATGCTACCGTCCTCCTAAGGCATAAACAATAATGTCTGCAAACAATATGTACACATCATACATATTTAAAACAAGACTTAATATAAACAATAATGAACAGTATATACATGTCTCAATTTTTCTTCACTGTCTTGAAATACAATTTAACTACACAAGTGATGCAGCAACATATATATAAATGTACTTGTAACTCTACAGTAAAGTTTAATTTTTAGTGCTTTTATAGCACATCAGTGTAAACAGTTTTACTTGGCTTTGTTTTATATTTTAAAACATTCCTTGTTGTATTTTCAAGATTTAAAGCAATTTTCTAATTCTTCCTTTTCACAGAAAACGAAGATTCTGAATGCTGTATAATCATAAATAATTCATAAAATTAAATACATTCACTAAAAAATAAACTACAAAGTAAAAAAATGAAAAATAGATATTTATTGAAAGGGAAAAGAGAACCATTTCCCCGAGTAGAGCTCTGGTGGTTGAATATTCAGTGCGTTTTGATATATTTTAAATTGCTATTGCACTATAACACCCCTTTCTTTGAAATCTTTGGGTGTGCTTCCCTGTTCTACCTAAATTAGTTTGTTAAAACACACAAACCAATAACCAAGGGGCCATGGTTGCTGTAGGAGTGAAGCCTTTAGAACTAGTATCACAACTCTGTGATATTTTAAAGGAAAAAAACAGTCATTAGTTACGCATGTGCCTTGCACTTCCATGTAAATACAGTTCACATTGCTGGTCTTATCAGTCCTCATTTAATGAAAAAAAAAAAAAAAAAAAAAAANAGAAAAGAAAAAGAAGAAGAGAAAGTGTTCTGGTAACTTCAGCTCACTTTGAAAATCTCTGTCCATTTTTTTTCAAAATACTTCCTCATGTTGTGGCCAGCCCTGCCTATGTCAGAATCATCTTCATTAAAGGTCTCACAGTTGTCAAAAACAAGCCTGACATCTAGCGAAAATGCTTCAAGATTAGGGTACCTGAAAGAAGAAAAAGGTGAATGATTTTTGGAACACGGAGAATCAAAGGGGCAAAACACTTTGACTACATGAGAAAGAACTATGCTAACATCAGTGAATTTACAACCAGCCACAGAGTATTCTACGAATGCCCTACATGTTTAGTATACTTTTAATTTTTTAATTCTAATTTAAGTATTAACCAGAAAAGGAACATCAGTGAAGCTAAATACTCTCTTGTCATTATTTGTTGTTTTCCTCAAAAACTCTGTAAGGTACAATTTCAAGGATGTACTGGAAAACAAACTTTTTAAAAATTAGCTTCCCCCTTCCCTTCAATAGCTTTTTAGTTAAAATGCGATGGCTGTTTTCCATTTACGCATCTGTTCTTAAGTCCTTTCAGAGCAAGTGTGGGGTACAGCTGCCGTTACCTGAAACGAGCAGTGCTCGGGAACGGGAAGAGGCTGCCCGGACCGCTCCTGTAACGCTTCCTGTATTATTCCTAATAGCCTGAACATACGTGGCCAGTGTTCCAATATTCACAGGAATTAAGACAGACAGTAACAGTTCCAAGTCTACTGATACCAGTGAACATGTGTGGAGCATTTAAATCTACATTCAAGGGAGAAAAAGCCTGAAGAGGTTACAAAAGCCCTTGTTTTATCCTAGGAAGCTTGCTTTGTATGGAGCTGACAGATGCTGCAGAGGGTCAGTGTTCATGGATGACAAAATTTGTAAAGCCTGCACTGTTGGTTCTCGCTTACATGTAACAATACTAAGATGTCTCAATGAGAAAAAAAAAGCTTTTCCCGTTGATTTTGTGCATCTGACCTGGCAGTTTTGTCATTTTTCAGCCAGTTCCACAGGTTCTCCCACCTGACATACCATTTCCCTTACGTACAGTAAACACAAAAGTATACGGTTAAGAATTTTCATTCTGACTGTACATGTAATCACAGAAGTGCCAGAGCAGGCAGATCGAAATAGTTTAACTAATTTTTAAAATGTACTGTATTTCAGTATGTTTAAAATGTAAAGTAAAATTGACAATAGGTTTACTTACTGTCCACTACTCAGCTTGTCTCTAATGGTGGAGAAGTCCATAGGTTTTTTAATAACTTTCTTATAACCAGGAACAAGTTTCAAGTTTACAGGAAGTAAGAAAGGCCAGGCATCTTCATGAGTTTCCAATTCTGAGAGAATCATGCTGAATAAAATAAGGTTTTAAATCAGTATTTTTAAGCTGTTCATATACTCAGAGAAGTTTTTCACTGTTCCATGAATTCATCATGTACTGCCAACCTATTCACTTTATGAAAGGAAAGACTCTATCCTGTGCCCTGCGCGAGGCTGAGATCCATGTCAACAGAGAAAGACATCTTAACTGAGGGTTTAAAATAGCATTAGGTTCTCTCCAGGACACCTATGTAATATTAAATCTAGTGATCAACATTCTAAAAGAAACACATGGCCCTTCAGCTTCAATACTTCAAACCGCAATGTAAACCACTTGCGAACCAGCGACACGGGTGCTACCACCGGCTTTCTGAGTGAGGCTTAGCTGTGTCACTTCGGGCTGACCAGTAATACTACAGGAGAAGATTGCTCCTCTCTGATGCATCACCTTTTGGACGTAGTGGATTATCACCCTTGCTACACTCGGGAAAGCTGCCAGTGCCACTGCTATCGGGGTTCTGTTCTCGGCAGGGCACGGGGGAGGAGACTTCACAGACAACATCCTGACATTAGGTACTTTCCTCTGGGGTTCATGACCAAATACAGCCATCGCTCCCAGCATGCACACGTTAAATCCTTCATATATAGACTCACATTATCACAGCCTCTGTGGGACACGTGACAGAGACCAGGGTTCTTGTTCCCCACAACAGAGAGAAAAAGAATCAGGCACTGCTTGTTTCAATGCTTTCCTAGGTTTCGAATTTGTCACTTTACCTGCATATAGCCAGATCCTTGGAGTCATCTCTTTTAGGTTTCTTAACAGCAGTGAAATTTTCTTGCTTTAATTGGCTTACAGAAACATTTTCCTCCATTTTTCTTTTTTTAGGGTCTGTTTTTCCTCTTTTTAAGGAGGCGCTTGTAGTTGCAGAGTCTTCATCCTCTGTATCTCCTGCTAATTTCCTGCTTCTCTTTTGTTCATTACTTTTTTTCCCTTTAATTTGAAGTTTTTTTATTTTTAGAGTTTGACCACTTGCCTACAACAGAGAGTACTGAAATAAGCAATAACCAAGACATTAGGGAAACCTCTGTTATTATAGATAGACAGCAATGAAGATCGGACTGAAGCACCAAAACAACTTAAATGTTTCATATCAGAGATTATTCGCTTTCTGCTCGTCTCTAAAGGCAAGTAAAGCTGTAGAAATCCCTGTTGCTAGTGATTTAGGTTCTCAGCTTGTGACAATATTAAAGCACCCAAGCTTCGGACTGGTAAAACAGTACCTCCTAAAAACCAGGCTGCCATAGTTTTAGACACGTAAGACAGTAAGATGAGAGTAAGACGTACATTTAAGATAGAAAATTAGGTTATTATGGGTATTGACAGCATTGTAATGCAGCACTGTATTTGAAGTCATCATTCTGATCATTAGAATAGGAACTTTGCAGACTGTCCAAGTCAAGCACGTGAAGCTACTGAAAAAACTCACTAACGGTCAAAGAATGAAGACAGAAAACAATTTTCAGGAAGAACAAGCGCCAGTATCAAAGGTACTAAACTCTGCCTGTGCTACCAAGACTACTTGAGATAGTTTCAGCTATTTTAAAACTTAACATTTGTATTTTTTGCTTTTAAAAGCTGTCTGAACCTGTATTTTTATAATATACTTTCTTGGAGTTAAGAACATGCAGATTTCACTGCCTACTAGAAACCATTACTACACAGTTCCTTTACTTCATGAATGTCATAAATAACTTTCTTGAGCATTTGGCACTGATTTTCCTGCTGCTCTTAAAGCTACTCCATATCCTGACTATGTTCTTGGTCCAAGGAGAGAAAAACAGTCCGGTACCTCAGTTCACATGGCAACTGAAAAGGAATGTTAATTTTCAGCCACTTGGTTAAAAACCCAATGTAAAGCAATGAGAACAGATCAACTGTCATCATCTAAGGCCTGACTTTCAGAGTGCTGTGAATATTAACTCTAAGTAGGTGGGAATGGCACATGCTGATGTTTTTCTTGTTTTGGAGGAGAAAAAATAAATTAAAGTTGAGTTAAATCAGGATGGCACAGTTTACACCTAGGTCTTCCACAAAACTGTTTTGCAGAATTTTGAATCGATATTCAATGCATTTTAAAAGTCTGCTGGAATTTAACCTTCAATTTCTGGCACCTTTAAATCTCCAGCTTTCAGCCAAATTTGAGACAGAAGAAAAAAAAAAACCAACAAAACCTGAGAAAAAAGGTTTTTCTGTTATACTAAACCCAGTAGTTACTAGGAATATCAAGAAGTAGCAAGTTAGAGCATGATAGGGTAATTTCTATCTTTATAATAAGGTACACTGTAATATAACCATGATAATGACAGAAAAAGTTGCAGCACGAGTTAAGAACTACTGCACAATCAATTTTCAACAGTAATCAGCTTTTATTAATTCTGCTGCAGTGGCTGGAGTCCCCATCCCTGGAGGGGTTTCCAAGCTGTGGAGATGTGGTGCTGACAGACATGGGTTAGTGGTGACCTGGCAGTGCTGGGGGAACAGTTGGACTCGATGCCCTTATAAGTCCTTTCCAACCTAAATGATTCTATGATTTAATGGCAGCCTGACATAAAACACACAGACCATTATTTTAATTGATAAAAGCACTGGTAGACCTGTAACTCTGCCATCTATAAAAAGGTCACTCTAAAGTCACTTCACCTTGGAGGTATTACCTTTGCTATGCAGGCAGGACAAAACCAATCACCATCTGGTATGGTAGTGATCTTGGGTCTGTGGCAGTAGGTATGACAGCCTTTATCGCAGCCATCACAAAGGAGCAGCAGTTCCTCATTATCTCCCTTTCGACAAATTTGGCAGTACTGCAACAGGAAAAATGGCTTTAATGCAATTTTAAAAATTTGAAACACAGGAATGGTACCTAAATTACCCTTAGCTCAAACCGGGACACCCTCATAACACACTAATTCACTCTCAAAATTATTTTCCTTCCATTTTTCCACAATCAGCATCTACTAATGACCAGAATTTGTAAAAGAATATATGCAGCACGTGAGGAACTAATCTAAAGGCTACGTTTGGGTACACATTTGAAAAGCAATTCATTATTAAGATAGGTGGCCTAGAGCACACAAAACTATGAATACTTTTTATACTTCATTAATGTCCATGAGAAGCTAGGGTATCTTCTACCCATCAAAGTCAGTTGGCCCACACTTACTCTCTCAGTAATCTTCTCTTCATTTATGCTTATACTGGCTATGTAAGTTGGTATTTCATAAAAATAAATTCTATTTTACAACAGTATTTTCAAATAATAATCAGTAAGGATCCTATCCAAAGGCCACCATGAACAAGTTAAGGCAAGACAAATTATTCTAGCACTTCCTAAAATCTGCCCCAACTGAAAAATATCTAATGTATTGTCAATTTTCTTACATACATTGCGTGATTTTGATACCCTTCTATATCTGGACTTCTTTTTCAGGAACTTAAAAGATCTCCACATACTTATTCACCAACTACTTATGTTTATTATGTAATTAAATGCATAGGACATTGAAATCAAATTGAGGATGATACTATACATTTTTTCTAAATAATAAATTAATATATCTTTAAATATTTAAGCCTTTTTGGGTACTGCTACTAAATTATAAAACTTTTTGCTCTAAAGATACAGCTTTAAACTTAAAACTACATAAAATCAAAGGTACAGCCTTAACCTATAGTTTAAGTAAGTAAGTAAGTGTAAGTAGAATCTGCATAGGACTGGCAGAAATTAAAAAATTAGGGATAAGCCCACTAATGGTAGAATCACTTTTGTCACCCACTACATAGCACTGGCCATACTTAATCACATCATAATCACTATTGCTGTAGTAGTAGGTTTGTTTTCAGAAATTTGAGGTTCAAAGGTCCATGGAAGTTTTGGCACACGTGTTTTGCAAGCCTGAGGCAGTTAACACAGACCTACTTGCTAAGCGTACAAGAAAACAGGTATTTCAGCCTACTTCCTCACACACTTGCCCAATTTGCATGTTCAGCTGTGAGAAGTATGCACGCAAAGAAGCCACACGTTGAGAACATCTCAACTTTCTAAAAAATGAAGCCCTGAATCGGGACGTGTGATGTTGAACCTCCGGAAGGCTTACATCACGGATGAGATCAGAAATATTCCATCAGATAGAGCACATTCCATCAAATGGAACCAGGAATTACTCTTTTTTACCTAAATGTTAACAACAAAGAGTAATTGCTGTCTTAAAGACAGTAACCAGTTACAGGAGCTTTTTATCCAAGTTCAGGATGCTGAATTTGGAAGCAAGGACCAATCTTCTCCGTTACACTTACAAGTATCTGTGCACAACACATAGTTTAACATATAATGTTTTACATGCAGTAGTAAGAACTGTGTATTAACCATGGTATCTTAAAATGGCTCAAGTGGGAAAACAGGATATAGCAAAAACAGTTACAGTTTTAAAAAACAATTCAAAACACTTACAACTTTCATAATAGATTTTTCCCATGCTATAGATTTCTGTAACTGCTGAATGCACAGAGCTACCTGTGCAGCACTGCGCGCTTCTGACAACGCCCTTCTCCATACCCTTAGCCCTGGAGCAATATCCTCTTCAGTTCTGCATTGAAATACAGAGAAATTAAGTAGGTCACATCCGTGTTTGCGTATGTTTAAACGTGGAACGATCATTATCACACTGAAAGCCAAGCAATGACAAAACGTACACAGCCAATAAGTATAAGGTTTAAGCAACTAAATTTCATGTAGTGCACAGACTGTGGCTACGTGCCTCAAAGCTTAGTCACAATCAGTTAAATGTAAGATAACTTTGCAAGATTATCAACAAACGTAACAAAAAATATCTTTACAAAGCACCATGCAGAATAACATGATCCGTATGGATCACAGACATACAAGAAAGTACATAGATAACAGGCAATAAGAAAATAGGCTCCAATTAGCAAAGAAGCACAATAATTTTTCAAGTTAATCTCAATAACCTACCCGTCACCATCACCACTAATGGATGGTGCAGGAGCAGGGACAGTAACTGTGCCCACATTATCCAGTTTGATCTGAATGGTGGTACTTAAGGGGCTCTTCAGATACCTTCGCTCTATGTTCCGCTCCAAGTCAGCAAGCCTGGTTACAGCTATATCTAGAGGGTTGTCACTCTTCCGCTCTAGAGAGCTGGCATTGCCTTCTCCGCCTCCAGCACAATCTCCATCGTGCTTCTTGTGCAATCTAGTAATTGACTTATGTTCACGATATACCAAGTCGTCTCTCTCTGATGCAGGTTCAGGACACAGCCAACCCTATGTTAATAGAAAGGTTTGTGCATTTATTGGTTGCTGTTAACTTAGCGTGTAAACAGAGGAACTGTTTTATGGAATCAACCTAAGTAACTGAAGCGCTGTTTCCAGTAGATCTTGGTTACTTGTAATCCATCTGTAGAGACAGTTTCCAAAATATCCAGAGAACTAAAATAATTAATCAAAAAATACAACCATTACCAGACTTTCTGAAGGGACCTTTCTGCAACAGTCTGCATTCTTATCTCCATTTGAAGTATCCTGTCCTATTGGTTCAAACATCAGAATAGGTCTATCTGTCCAACAGGTTGAGGAGACAGTATCAGCTGGTCACACAGAAACAACGTCCACCCCTAGAACAGACTGGATCCCAAATACTACATCTGTACTACAACCAAACATATGCAATTTGATATCCTTACACCCACCTTGGAAAAATTCCAAACTGTAATGACAGACAGCAAATTCTTAAATCTTTCACACTCGCAATACTCAAGCAAAGTGTACTTGTAGGCTTTTCTGAAAGCACTGACAGCAGCAATCACCCAAACCAGGCAGATCGGAGGAAAACGCCACTATAATTAAGCAGTCTAAGTGCAATAAAATCTTTGTGTTCATAGAAGGCTAGGAAAACATGCAGGGGACTGCACACGGTACAAGAACACTCTCCAGGAACTGTCATTCTGAGCGTCTTCAGCTGAAAATTTAACTGCAATTAAAATGTTTCAAACACAAATATCTACAATACTGCTGCAGTGGATACATTTTATTTGCAGACAATCAGAGATGGATAAGAAGGCACTTACCAACAGCAAAAGGACTGCTACTATCTAAATTCTTACCACTTATTTTAAAGAGACATTTTACTAAAAGTTGGTTTTACCTTAACTTGTAAACTAGCTGATGCAACTCTCCTCTCTAGATCTTCCACCTGCTGAAGAATAGCAAGATCCATCTCCATTGCTTGTTCTTCTACTGACCAGTTTTCCACAACATCTCGAGTTACCTGGTTATCTTCATTTTCATTGATATCAATAATTGCAACTGTATTTGAGAATCACATTGGTATTATTTTAATTAGTATTATAACTTCTCTGGGTAAATTCAAAATGATTTACCTGTCGCTCCACTCCAATGTTGAAGAACTGTTGTAAAAGTGTATTAATCCTAAGATACTGAATATATGGAGAACAAATTCTGTAGGCTTTCAAACTTGCGATTTAAAAGCAAGGAGGGGAAGGAGAGGCACACCTAGACTGTTACAGAGATGGAAAGAGCTTAGAAAAGTTACTGACACTTATGCTACTAGAGAAATTTATAGTAAATGGGATTTCTCCGATCCTGTAACTTTCCAGAACAAAGCTGGTGAAAAGGCAACTACAGAGGAGATCTTTTTTCTCCAGCCGCCACTCTAACTCTGTATCTAAACACATCTCAAAGAGCTCTATGCCAGTTGTCTTGTGCCCCAACACCATGAATAATATAAATATCAGTTACATACCATCCTTATTTTTGATGCAGGCCAGCGTGATATAATCCATGTGTTTCTGTATTTGCTTTTGTAAGGCCTTTTCTCTTATTCCCCTGAGATGCAGCACTTTAAGCAAAGACTTTAGGTCCTCTGGATCAGTAATCCTCCACCACCCACACTGCATTTCTAAATCAAGACAAGTATATAAACACTTTGCAGGCATTTTTTTATGTGATCACGCACAATCAGATCAGAGAAATCATCTGGCCAAATTATTTTAAAAATAAAGTGTAATAATTTAGAGGCACTGTAGAGATTATCCTTCATACAATTCCATCTTGTTGTATTATGCTTACCTTCTGGTATAGGTTTTGGGTTAGGATAATCTACTGGCTTGGCTACTTCAACTGCTGTAGAAGGGGCAGAAGCTGTTTTTTCAGTCTGTAGTGCTGACGATTCACTCTTACTTGCAGGAGCACTAGATGCCAAGAATGAGTTACCGTTCACTTCTGATAACCCCAGCCCTGATCCAAGAGCGGGTAAAGGAGATGAAAATGGAACATTTGAAGTAAGAACCCCTGTAGGCCATCCACAAAACTGAAGTCCCATTATAGGTAGTCCAGTCTTCATCTGCTACATAGAACATATTGTTAACACAATCACAACTACCATTATTAATTATTACCAAGAAACCTGAATTATGGTTAGGATGCTATTTGTCCAAACAATAACCAAAACATAAAGGAGGCCTTTACCCAGTACTTAATTAGTTTAAGAAAAACCAAGCTGACACTAACCTGTAATACTCCCATAGAGGCCTTGTTAATGCTTAAAAAAGAATTGCTTTTAAAGGGAGTGTGTGGCGTGTCACATTTCTGAAAACTAGTTTTTATTTATTTGTTGGCTTTTCATGTAATACCAGTAGCCAACCTCCTGAAATACACATACAAAACAGCACACATTTGCTTACCTGATTTTAATTATCTTGATTTTTTCTTTTTGTCAAAAAACTTCTGGTATCATAAAACATCTCTAACAGAATTAGTTGTTAACATTTAGAAATAAATTTTTTAAAAGATACAATGATAGCACTTCTGTGCTGCAAGTTGTCTGAACAGAAATTCCGCCCAAGCACAGCAAATTTGGACTGTTCAAAAATTCATTTACCTGCAGTGGTGACAATGCAAAATGACTTAATCCCACTGGACTCTGTGCAGAGGTTGAGCCCAGAAGAGGTGATGGAACAGGTGAAGGCGACTTTGATGGTGGATGTGACTGAGGAGTAAGAGAAGCTGTAGTGGCTGGTGTATCTATATGGGTAACTGACATGTCATCACAGGGGGTCCTCGGTAAAAGGCTGAACCACTGTCTGCTCTTTTCAGTAAGAGTCTTTAACAACTGATCATTTGGGATCAGTGGAGAACTGTAGAACTTTCCTGTCCCACTTGCATTAGGACTGAAAAGATTATTAGAATCAGACTTCTCTGGGGTGCTTTGCGATACAGCGGGCTGAAGGCCGCAGAGGGAGTTTTTGGAGTTACCTGGATAAGGTAACGTGCAGCCATTTGCTGCACTGCCATTAGGTTTTGGGGACGTAATATCAGACTCAGGTGGCATTTTTGCTACCTCTAACAGTTTGCTTAGTTTTGAAAATGACCCAGGCTTTTGTAAAAACAAATTAGTGTTGTCCTTTTCTTTCAGATCTTCCTTTTGCTCACAGCACGTTGTATTTAAACGGTGTAATTTTTCTTCTGTCTCAAATTCTTCTTCTTTGATATGCATGCTTTCTATCTTTTTTAACCTCTCTTTTTCTTTTGCAATTTCTTCTAGGCCTAAAAACGTACAAGAAACATAGATTAAATATAACAGACCAACTAATTTACATAATTTTAATCATCATAGTTAAATAAAAAGTGACTTCATTTTTGGCTGAACACATGCTAGAGCACAATGCCTTTTTTCTTTTTTTCTTATTTTTCCTTCTGTAAAGGAAAAATAACCTCAACAATGGCAACATAAGTATAGTATCCCTCTTTAAGATGCATATATGTCTGAAGCAGTTTGCCAGCGCAAAGTCTTTGAAAAGGACACATTTTTGCAAGATTCTCCATGCTTTATCAAAAAACTGCTGTTTGCATCAAGAGGGTACAGAGGATTCTATGATTAGATGTAGGAAAAGCTTATTTTGGGGGCCAAAACAGAGCTCAGAATTCATACCACGTTACAGTTTATTTTAATTAAATAGCTCCCTAGAATGATGCAACTGTCATGAGATGCAACTGTCATGAGATTGTGCAATACTGATGTGTATCAGAGATTTTCTTGGTTTGTTTTGTTATTTTGAGGGGCAAAATGATGAGAGTAATGGGGTTTTGCTTCATTTATATATCAGCATTAGAATGGATTTTTCTGTGACCAAAGTGAAGGCTCATGTTTAAAAATTCTAATATCTACAAAATGGTCAGATTAATATACATTTGTTGCACCTATCCAGTTTAAAGTATGTGGAAAAATTCAATCACAGTTAGTATACAAGTGTCACAACCACACATTCACACTTTAATTTTAGCAAGTGTAACTTCAGCATTTCCTGGAAGAAAGATCAGTTGGTGAAACACAGACTAAATCATGTTGTTGATTAGAAAACACAGTACTTCATTGTGTGAAAATAATTTTAGTATTTTAGCAGACACATACCAAATCTGCAAGTACAGACTAGTCTGTTATTTGCACAAAATATAACAATTGAAGATGAAAAATATTTTTGCATTCTGTTGTCATCCTAGTTTTCATGCGCAGAGTTCACTGCCATAGGGAAATGTGAAATAGTTCAGAAAAAGCCAAAACATATCCTATGTTGATAAATATGGAAAAGTATAATATATGTAGAACTATAAAACATCAAAAACATTAACCCTCATTTTAAAATATATTAATCGGTATTTCATAATCAGAAAGAGCATCAGAGGATACTGAGTGTAGCCTGTTTAGCCTCTGGTTGAAGGTGAAGCCTGAAGACCTTGCTGCACAGAATTATAGCCTGCAGAGATGGGCAGCATGTCTCGGTGCAGTATGGCTCGGTGTGACATTATTCCTTTATGTTTCTTACCTTCACCACTTTCCATGCCTTCTACAAAAATACCACCACATTGGGGCAGAATCCAGTATCGGCGCCTGTAACGATCTTGACCAAACATCATTGAACGCAAACAGTGTGAAGCTTCAAATAACTTCTTCCTGTACTGGCTTTGTTGCTATTTAAAAAAAGGGAAAGCATTATCATTCAATAGGGGGAAAATATCTGTTATAGCAGAAAACATCTCCTGATTGCCAGGATTTTGAGTGTGTGTCATGTGGTATCCTACTCACAATCGCTGCCTTGATGATTTTACTTACAGAGCTCCCTTAAAAAAATAGAATCCATTCAATCACTGCCTGGTTCAGCTTGAGTTTATCAGTCATCTTTTAAAAACACATTTTGTGATGGTAGGTCCTGTCTTTTTAACATTAACCCTCAGAGAACAATAGGATCAAAGACTGCCTTGCACAAAAACAGCTGAAATTCTGCCAATCACACAGTAACAGCAAATGCTAAACAGAGCACTGAAGACAGTGGACACTGCAGCTCCTCATGGGAAACTAATGAGCTATTTTAATTGGTTCATGAAAAAATGAGAAAAATAATGTCTGAAAATACATTCTGTATTCAAACACACACAGTTTTCTGAGGGGGAGCAACAAGGATTTGAATCTGTTTATTCAATTCTTGCTCTGCTAAATTGACGCTGCTGGAAGTCAGGTGTAATTCTGGGCTGCTAATTTACTGCAATTTGGAACGTGACAGAAACCCAAGAGACAAAAGTCTTAAAATGACAAATTTTCCAATACAAAGAATAAAAACATGGGCCATGACTACCCCTACCTACTGCACCCTATCTTTCACATTTATGTTTCTATTCCTATTCCATTGTTCCAAATCTTTCAAAATCTGAAGCAAAGACAGCTCTCTGTGCTGGCCTGGGACACAGTTACAGAAACTAGCCAACTGTAGGAGGGAATGAGAACTGAAATAATTTGCATAATGGAAAAGTCATTGCTTCTCATACATAAAATTTATCATCATTTTCTAAGATCAACAAACAGAAGTATATCAATTAGTTATGGATAAAAAAGATATTATTTTTATTCTGAGATGTGCAAATATATTATTAACAGCTTTCTAATTGTCTTTTGAGTCATATCCACTTAGTGCTGCTAGACTAAACTCACAATTCAGGTGTCATGAACAGTATCATCATTCATATTTTCATGAAACATGAAAATGCTCTCTGATCCTTATTTCAATTTACATTAAGTTGGAGCATTGAAAATGGTGGTTAGCTTTCTAACTCATTACACCCAGCGATCAAATGTGTAGTATAACAGAGACAAATGACCTCTCACCTTTGTCAGTTTTTCAATCTGCTTCTCTAGTTCTTCAACAGTTGCCGTCTGGTCCCCATCATCCTATAATCACCAAATATACTGTCATGCCAAATATATTTTAGGCTAAACTCATACTACCATGTCTTACTAATATTACGAGTAAAAAGACGTAACAGAAAGTAAGTGGTAAATTCTAAGGGTAAAAGAATTCAGATTTTGTGCTTGGTCAATATATATGACTAGGAACAATGAAACTGGTAAAAGATGTATCTCGAATCTTTCCAAACCATCCCAGATGCTTACGAAGGAGAAAGCTTATGGTCAAACAGTTCACCAAAAACATACTTTTAGTGGAAGAAGTAATTCAGTTTGTGCACAAACACCTAAGACTACAGAATTTAATCTTAGCTTCTATGAAGCTTTTCATTTCTCAAATTCATTTCTAGGTGGTTGCCATGCATGAAATAATGCAATCTGTCAAAATCTTATCAATCAGTCTTTGGTCAGTGAACACTTGCATTTTATTTCAAGGTCTACAAGAAACTAGAGAGCCACTTTAAATTACAAGTCCGCTATAAAAGTTCCAGTATTAATTTTGCTGATATTTTAAAAGGAATGCACCCATGATTAAGTCTGTGGTTCCCTTCTTCTTGACACAGTTTAAAAATGAGAGTCATTTCCATAAAGGTAGTTTTAATTTAGTTCAAGAAAGTTTTTTGGGACAACAATAAGTTTCCAAAAGAATACAACCATAATCCTAGGAGCTCCCAAACACTTGCACCACATAAAATACTGGTCTTGTATTTCTTGGCTCTGTAGAAGTGTATCAGAGTGAAGCCTTCTGAAATACCGCATACAGCAATGGAACTTCTGTTATACAGCAAATTAATCTCTCTATAGGAGTTACAGGACTTTTGTCTATGAAATGCCCAGTGCACCAAAAGACAAGAAGGTACTAAAGGGAAAAAGATTAATGGACAGATGTGAGATTAGATACCTAAACACTATTTAGTTTTAATTCTGAAGTATTAATTCCTAAGAACTTTGTGCTATGCCTTTAAGGTATTCTCTCACATTGACACATACTATAGTACTTGAAATAAACCCAGAATAAAAGCCCAAAGGGCTGTTCCTACCCTAAAAACTATCTGGGTTTCTAATGAAGAACGTTTGCAAAGTCCACGTACATTCGTTCATGTACTGTTCAAGCAGCCATATCCGCAGCACCCATAAAACCTTACTTTGAACTTCAATAACCTTGCATAAATAGATAATTTTCTGGCAAACAGTACAACACCCAGCGCAGTATTCAGTACTGCTTGTCTCTTTTACCACAGTTCACCCGGTAGACAATTCTAGAGTTCTACAGTGAATCTTACAGGCCTGGAGCACTTCTATTGGGGAAAACAAACGAACCAAAAAACTTTTGACTGTTGCCGATGCAATTCAGTCCTACAAGCTAAAAAGGTTTCCATGATCCTTCCTGGATCTCATCTGATACCAACCAATAAAATTTATCACTTGTGATCAAATACAGCCAGGCAGCAACTACCCTAGAAAAGTTATGAAAAAAAATGCACAGGAAGGTCACAGGCAAGCTTTATATTAGATATAATAGATAATGTTAAATATAACTTTACACTTCTTTATTTGTTAACTAATAGAAAACTAATAGTTTCTCTTAGACAAAACTACAGTTATGCTAATTTGCTAACAAATCTGCAGTTTCTGGATCTGGTACAATACTTCAGGATTTCAGAGAGATTAAGACTAATTCAAAAGTAAGCAGGAAAAAAAAAAACCAAACTAACTAAACAAAATACCCAAACAAACCCACTAACCTATAGTATAATACCTATCCAAAAACTCCCCAAACACTCCAGAAACATAAACTTATTCAAAAAATTTTAAAATATTGGAGCTAAGTTATTGTTCCTTCCTTTTTGTTGTCAGATTCTGGGGAAGCAGTGCCATATTGCAGAGACGGAAGGAAAACAACTTTTAACTTATTAGTTAATTCCATTTCACTATACTTAAAATCCCCCACCTCATCCTCACAAACTTCTGCCTTCTTTCCTTTTTTATCTTCTTTGTCCTCTTCATCCTCATCCTCCTCATCTGCCTGATCATCACTGTCGTCATCATCATCATCATCATAATCACTGTCCCCCCCCTTTCGTCTGCGTTTGCGGCCTGGCGTGGGAGTCTCCAAAGAGTGCTGTTCCTCTCCTCCGTCACCACCTCCTGTAGCATCTCTTTTCCCAGTTTTCTTGGCATGAATGATTCGAAGCCTTGAAACACAGGACAAGGGGTGAAATTATGGAGTATTTCTGTAGCACAGACATACCTTTCTTCCTAGGCGACTGAAAGTAAATCATACATTTTAGATTCAAATTAGCTCTTCTGTTCTAACGTGACATTGTATTTTCTCAATGATTATTGCCATTAGTCAACATGAAAAATTCAGGTTATAAAACCCTTTATTTGGTTCTGAATAGAATTTCTGTTTATCCCAGGCGCATTTTATTGCGTAACTGTTTAGAGGAAATGAAACACAAGAAATATTTTGAAAAGTCAGGAAAGACAATTAGAAAAAAGAACCATTTCAATTTTTTTATGTTCAGTTTTATGCATTTAAGAGTATGATCATAAAATACCTGTCTGAGGTGGGAGGGGAAGGCAAAAATCCTCAGCTGGAAATACGAAATTATTTACATATGCATGGCAACAGCAATGTTGATTTTTTTTGTTTGTTTCAGATTTTTATCTGTTTTTAGTTTATTACATGTTATTTGACTTTAGTCCTTTGGCTGATCTTTTTCTTCTAGGATGTACTTTCTTCTCTGACAAATCTTAGCTACCTAAACTACTAGGAGATTACTCAATCAAACTCTCATTTTTCCTTTTATGAAAGAAAAGGGAAACTTACATACCAGTAATTATGGTTGTAGTAGACCTTCTTCTTCTATAAAAACCCTATAAGACAAGATTCCACACAGCAAAAATTATAGTTCCACCTATCAGGGAGCTAGCAGGCAAACATGCTGAATCACAGGAGGTATAAATAGCCAGGCCTAACCAGTCACTTATAATGCAGACCAAAAATGCAACTGACTTAGAAGAGATTCAAAAACGTGTAAGAAAGACAAAGATTTTTGTAAGAGATGATTGGAAGAAGGTAGGATGGGAAAAGTAGAGTGGTAACGACAAACACAATTACCAGTATGTAATTTTTCCTTGTCATACTTCTCTCTCTTCCCAGCCTACAAAACAATATTCCATACAGCAAGTGGCTACGAGTAGGAGCGTTGCAGAAGTACTGGCTTCTGGGCATACTGACAAACCTATCAGCCTTCTGAAAAGCTGATAAAGCCAGGACTCAACAGCACAGATTTAAATGAAGCTGTCACTGCTCAATTGGTAGCAGCACTATTTAAAAAGACCCTTAGCAAGAAATCATCAAGGGGACTTCTGTTTGCTTGAAAACAGTTTGGGCTTTGCTTTTTTTGTGCGTGGATGGTTTTTGTTGTTTGATTTTGTTGGTTTTGTTTTGGTTTAATGCAGTGGTTAGTCCACTGCAGAATTCAGAAAGTTTCACACTTTTATTTTTCCAATACAAATGGAATTTAGTGATTCAAAATTTTAAAAAAATTTCTCAAGCCTCCCAGTGAATTTAGAAGCAAGTAACATTTTCAGGTCTGGTTAGCCTCACTGAGTATCGATACCACTCAGGCTTCCGCTGAGTTAAGTTTTTTAGAAAAACACTTCCTTTTTATGAGCATAACTTCAAACCATCAAATGCTCTTCACTGGACTGAAAATTCCTGCCTATACACAGGAATTAACTGTCAAAGCCACTAGTCAATGACTGGATTGACTGCTGCATGACTGGACAATTTTAGAGACAAATTAGACTAAGATAATCTTGAAGACAATTCCATAATAAAGCTAGCAGCTGTAAGTTCAACATTCAGCAAACACCTTGTCTTTCATATGCCTAGAAGAAATGAGAAGAAGCAAAGAAGGCTACTTTTGCTGAAAGCAAAAATACAGGTAAAATGCTGTCAAACACTAAAGGAAGCCTGCATGATACCGCAAATTGTAAGGCTGGAAATTTATCAAAGATGCTCTCTTTTAATAGCACCAGAAGCCTAAGAAGGCAGCAGTCTGGATCGGAAGTAGTGTAGAGGCAGAAACCAAAGACAGCGTAAGTTAAAAAATGTTCAGGTATTTCATGAGGTACCATAACTTTCCTGCTACCTAGGCACGTGACTTACTGAGAGAAGAAAACCTTCACTCAGAAAACTGTTTAACTCTTTCTCACTTTCAGGTATACACCAAAACCAAAATCTGCAACTGTTAAGAGAATTACAAAGTCTCTTGGCCTATAAAAAGAGCAGGAAGCCCATCAGATAATCAGATGTGTGACTGAAGCCTACTCTAATCTGTAGTGTTCACTAGATCATAGAAGCAAAATTCACCTTTTGGCTTAATTTTTATGCCTTTCTCATAATTTTTCCACATAAATATTAACGCACTTTTAACATACTTCAGCTTGGGTCTCAAAAAAGGAAAGTTTCCCAAATCAGTATTATCGCCTCCTACCCAAACTCAGGGTGTAATTTCTCCCCTCATATAACAACGTTTTTGATATACCATCACCACTTACAGTTGAGATGGCCTCATTGGAAAGAAACGTAACTTACAAGCAGTATGCCACAATGCTGGCGTGTTAAAAAGAACATTGTTGCAGTGAAAAACCTTGTTAAAGTCTTGTAAAGAAACAGACACTACCTAATCCTTCAAGTAGCTATAACTGCACTTTTATTCCCTTTTATACTGATCAAGAAGAAATGCCAAGGAGAAGACATGTTATGGGAAAGGAGATGCTGAGGTTATGATTAGCTTGTTAAAAAAGAGCTGAATCATCTCAGGTGAGACCGTCTTCTGACTAGAGAGCACAAAGAAAGATGAATTGATTGTATGAGGCAGGTGTCTTTCCAAAAATGGTGATTAGTATCAAGACTCACATCTAAATGTGACAAGGAATTAGATGCAGCCTCTCTCTGACCATCAGCCCAGCAGAAATAGTCCAGGCAGCTCAGAATTAAGTGCCCAACCATGTATATGAGGAATTTTGTTCAATAAGCTT
>VZZY01018312.1:8017-18100 GCA_013400335.1 Eurystomus gularis
TATTAATACCTGCAGACTGCATTGGACTAATATAATTTGAAGAAAGGTTGCTCAAGCAAATAATGTTTCCTTACAGCATATGGCTTTTATGGATCCTTCTGGCATTAGTTATGTTAATAGAAACATTTCTTTCTTTCCAATGAGCAAAACATTTTTGTATGCTTTTAATTTCTTATTTAAATTTGAGGTCAGGTCATTCATTAGCTGTAATCTGAAGCCATAACTGACCTTCACCAAATACATGTTTTAAAGGTCATAACAGAAAAGGAAATTATGTCCGGTTTATCAACAGCTATAATAACACAGGCAGGAGCATAAATAACACAAAAAGTATTTGGATGCTTTTCCAGCATCCCGATATGTCTTTAATGGCTAGTATTTTATGATTACCAATTTATAAAAAAGAAAGACATGACTAAAATAGATATCTAGAGTTAAATGAAACTTTCTAATATTTTTGAAATATCCCTGAAAATGCTTCCTTGCTTTTAGGATTATGAGAGAAATGGATTTTTCATATGCTTCCCACTTTCAAATATCTAATGTTTTTATCCCATTTCCAGTTCATTTTGTTAGAGTGAAATGAGTTGTTAAGACCCAGATCTCCAAGCCCACAGCTATTTGGTGCTTGGCTGTAGCTATATGGTAAATTGATTTGATTTGAATTTTGGGAGTGTGTTGTTTGCTACTTGATAAGCATGCTTCCCACTGTTGGTAACACACAAGAGTTGCATTGCCTGTCAAGAAGTGTGATAAAAACCAGTAAAATAAAATATGAATAACACTTGGAATTATCACTCTCAAAAGCTGATTAAAAATTCCTTTCTAAAATCAAATGCCTAATAGAGTCAACAGTGATTTTGGGGTTTTTGAAGGTTAATTGTATAATAATTATGGTGTATCTTAACTGGCTTGCTGATCCAAAAAGCAAAACCTCAAATGAACCGTGACATACTGGGTAAAAATCTGGCTTCACTGGAACCAACGGCAAAACCCCTCAGTGATTTCCATGGAGCCAGGAGTTCATCCAGCATTTTTACATCTGCAATTTTCTTCTGATCGTTCTCCCTTGTTTAATATAACTGACCTAATTTATGTGTATGTGAGTAAAAATACAGCCTGATTCAGTTAGAAAGTGACAGTTGAGGGGTTTATTTTTTATCATGAATTTCGTAGGACCACCATCCCTGTCAAATGAAAAGGTTCTATATTACTTTAGAATGTAATAGATTTTTTTCTTATTTTATGTCCTGTANGCAGCCTATGGATACCAACATGTCCTAAACATTGTGATCCAGCTGCAATTTTGCCTTTCTGCATCTGTTGCAGTACCTCACACATTACCACATCACACAGAGGCTTGTTCACATTCATCACTCACATCATCATTAATAAAAGAAAAAAAAAAAAGAAGAAAATACATTCCACTGTGTGACTTCTTTTACCCATCCTTTTAAATTGCCTGGATCTGTCAGGAAAAAGTACAGTGTGTGCATTTCCAAAAGAAAAGTATAAAACCAGAAACCTAAACTTTGTAAGTCTGTACTTATTTTCAGGTTTTCTCTTAACCTATTGAATTAAGTATAGTGTGTTGCTCCACCAATGCACCAAAAGTGGCTCTGTTTTGCAATTTAAATTAGACCTGCAACTTTTGAATATGCAAGTTGTTAGATTTATTAATTTCTTATCTATTTATTTGGGGGAAATCCTCAGCTAGTAAAAAAGCAAAGCAACACAACAAATAGTTGCAGGAAGACAAGCTGCACAGTACTGTAACAGAAGATTATCTTATTTAAAAGAAGATACGGCATTTAAAATAGATTGTAGATATATTAAATATTTATTAAGTTTGTGTATGTCTAGTAATAATTAATACTGAAGGATGGAACAGAAAAAGCTAGTTATCGAAGCTGAAGATAATACTTTTCAATTATACTATCTCTTTATTTTTAGGACCCTAAATTTAAAGCGGGAGTAAATTTAAAATGATACATAATATGTAAATGTCTCATTTTGCAAACTGTTCAGCACAGGATTATAGTGTTACTGACTTCAGTAGGATTAATGCATACTATTAAAGCCAACTATATGTTTAAATGTTTCTTGCATCACAATGTAAGGAAGCAAGTTTACGTTCTGAGATGCAGTCAGTGCAGCTTAGCATGATCAGATTTTCAAGTTCTAGATATTTAAGACTTATGTGGAGATTACACTTCTGAAATAATTTCAGAAAAGTGTAATAAGGAGTTCATATATAAACATTTACATTTCAGCTATCATGAAGCTGAAGAGTTTACTAGTCATATGAAATAAAGGGATTATTTTATTTATGTGTTGCAAAACAGGGAACCCTGCAAATATGCTATTGGTATTTAAATATGTAGCATCACAGTGTCTGATGTGATTTTTTCACTTAGAAAATCAGAAGCAGTGATGTTAATAACAATATCAACAGATTTTGTGTATTTCATGTTTCCTTACTGTTGTTGTCTTTGATATTTTAAGACAGCCTTATCTTCCTAGTCTGTCTAGGAAAAAAAAAAAAATTAGTAAAATATCCACTTTTCCTGGAATACAGAAACAAACTTTCTTAGGTTCTGACTGGCAAACTGCACAGTGATCAACACTTTGTGAAAAGACAAGTAGAATATTATTTTAATACACAACCACATTAAGGTCTTACAGGGCCTCACTTACTATTCTTTTGTGTCATTTAAATGCCAGTGTGCCCAGCCTAACAACAGGTTCACTCCTACATATATGAACTGTCATATACATTTTACACATTACAGTTTCTCAAAGATGGACTAACATAAACTTTCAAGAAAAACAGTGGTGAATTGCATTAGAGAAAACAATTTGAAATAACAATAGCTGTCAGTCGTGGAACGATTATATAACTACAGGTGTTCACTTAATTACAAAGCCATGCAAATGCAGTCTTCTGGATCATTCTGTATGGTGGATATACTCAACCATAACTTACCATGCACTTTGAGCAACATCTTCCTAACAGGAACTGTCTCATGAAATGTGATCAATATCCTAAAAGTAGTCCAGCATTTGTACTGGATAAATCAAAATCTAGCTAAGCAATTTTTCTGCCTCACTCCCTTCTTTCTCATCCACTCAACTTACTCACCTCCCTTCCCACCCCCATGCCCGAGAGAAATCTTTAAAAAAATTCCTTTGAAAACTGGATTGCAGGTTGCATTGGAAGGACAAAGACTGATTTGTTCTGCTGCAGGTGTGAAATTTCTGTTCATTGTGGAAAGCAGCTCTACTTTTGGTGTTACAGGCCATGCTTCTCTTCCTAGAAAATGCTTGCTTACCTTCATATTTATGCAAGAGTTTTGTTGTAGCTTGTATGGTCTGTGTATATGAGAGAAGTGAGATTTACAGAAGACTTACAAGCTTCAGTTAGTACTGATGAAGGGACCCAAGTCTGACTCCAGACTCCACAACTGGAGTGTTGCAGTCAATGGCTACAAGCTCTTCAGAAGGGATAAACAAGGAAGGAGAGCTGGTGGGGTAGTCCTGTATGTCAAGGACTGTTACAAATATTTAGGATTTAATGATAGTGATGATACAGTTGAGTGTCTATGGCTCAGAATCAGGGGGAAGGCCAACAAAGCTGATATTGTGGTGGGAGTCTGTTACAGGCCACCCAAGCAGGACAGAGAGGCAGATTAAACATTCTATATGCAGCTGGGAGAAGTCTTGTGATAGCTCACCCTTGTTCTTGTGGGGGTCTTCAAATTCCCAGCTGTCTGCTGGAAATACAACAGCAGAGAGGGAACAGTCCCAGAGGTTCCTAGAGTGTGTTGAAGATAACTTCCTCATGCAGCTGGTAAGTGAGCCTACCAGGGAAGGTGCCCTGCTGGACCTGCTCTTTGTGAACAGAGAATGGCTCATGGGTGATGTGATGGCTGGAAGCCATCTAAGGCACAGCGATCATGAAATGATTGAGTTCTCTATTCTTAGAGAAGTAAGAAGTGAGGGCAGCAGAAGTGCCACCTTGGACTTCCAAAAGGCAGACTGACTTTAGGAGATGCCTTGACAGAGTGCCTTGGGAAGCAGTCCTGAAGGACACAGGAGCCCAGGAAGGCTGAACACTCTTTGAGAAGGAAGACTTAAAGGTACAGGAGAGCAGGCAATCCCCATGTGCTGTAAGACAAGTCAATGGCAAGGAAGACCAGCCTAGCTGAACAGGGAGCTTTGGCTGCAACTCAGGGATAAAAGCCTTTGGAAGAAAGGGCAGGCCACACATGATGACTATAAAGATACTGTAAGGCTATATAGGGAGAAAATTAGAAATTCCAAAGCCCAATAGAAAATAATCTTGCTTCTGCTGTGAAAGACAACAATAAATCTTTCTATAAATACATTAGCAGCAAAAGGGCCAGGGAGAGCCTCCATCCTCTATGAGATGCAGGAAGAAACATAGTCACTAAGGATGAGGAAAAGATTGATTTTTGCCTTGGTCTTTAGTAAAAGGACCACTTGTATTCTGGGAATACAGCCCCCTGAGCTAGATGACAGAGACTAGGAGCAGAATGATCTCCCTGAAATCCAGGAAGCAACTTGCTGCACCGTATAGATGTGCACATCTATGGGACTGGACAGAATCCACCCAAGTATTCTGAGAGAGCTGGCAGAGGTGCTTACCAAGCCACTTTCCATGATTTTTCAGCAGTCCTGGCTAACTGGGGAGGTCCCAGTAGATTGGAAGTTAGCCAATGTGACACCCATCTACAGGAAGGGCTGTAAGGAGAAACTACAGGCCTGTCAGTTTGACTTTGGTGCCAGGGAACTTGATGGAGCAGATTATCCCAAGTACCATCACCCAGTACATGAAAGAATACCCGATGATCAGGCCCAGCCAGCATGGGTTTATGAAAGGAAGGTTCTGCCTGACTAACCTGATCTCTTTCTACAACATGGTCACCCATTTAGTGGATGAGGGAACAGCTGTGGATGTTGTCTATCTGGACTTTGGTAAAGCTTTTCACACTGTTTTCCACAGCATTCTCCTGGAGAAACTGACTACTCATGGCTTGGACGGGCATACACTTCATTGCATAAAAAACTAATTGGATGTCTGAGCCCAAAGAGAGTGTTCAGTACTGGGGCCTGTTCTGTTTAATATCTTTATCAATCTGGATGAGGGAATTGAGTGCACTCTTGGTAAGTTTGCAGATGACACCAAATTGTGCGGGTGTGTTGATCTACTCGAGGGCAGTAAGGCTCTGCAGAAGGATCTGGACAGGCTGGATTGAATATCTGAAACCAGTTGTATGAGGTTCAACAAGGCCAAGTGCCAGGTACTGCACTTTGATCACAACAATCCCATGCAATGCTACAGGCTTGGGGAAGAATGGTTGGAAAGCTGCCTGGTGGAAAAGGACCTGGGGGTGTTGGTCAACAGCCATCTGCAAATGACCCAGCAGTGTGCCCANGGTGAAGGGTCTAGAGCAGATGCTTTTTGAGGAGTGGCTGAGAGAACTGGGGTTGTTTAGCCTGGAGAAAAGGAGGCTCAGAGGAGATCTTATTGCTCTCTACAACTACCTCAAAGAAGGTTGTAACAAGGTGGGTGTTGGTCTGTTCAACCAAGTAACAAGAGATAGGACAAGAGGAAATGGCCTCAAGTTGCACCAAGGGAAGTTTAGACTGGATATTAAGAAGAATTTATTCACAGTTTATCAGTTTATCAGGCACTGGAATGGGTTGCCCAGGGCAGTGGTGGAGTCCCCATCTCTGGAGGTATTTAAGAGTTGTGTAGACACAGTGCTTAGGGATATGGTTTAGTCAAGGACTTGTTAGTGTTAGGTTAATGATTGGACTCGATGATCTTAAAGGTCTTTTCCAATCTAGGCAACTCTGTGATTCTGTGACACTGATCCCAGAAGGGGTTTATTCCAATTATATTGAACAGGCTAATAAAAACGTTAACTCGCCCTATAGACATGCATTAAAACTGTGTGTGTAGTTACAATTCTTAAAAAATCTGAGCAAATCTTTCATCTGGGTATTCTACCTGTGTTGATCCTGTTTGCATTGCTTTTGGGTACCTTGCTTGACCTCTGCTTGCTGCTCCTTAAGGTCTCATGTCTCTCATAGTGCTCCCCATATGTGGGCATTTTGCATAACCTAAGGCAACTCCAATCTAACTATGTGCTGGTGTTCAGATGTCCATAGAGAGTTTCAGCATGTAATGTTTATACGTCATATGAGAGCCTGGAATCTTGCATGTATGAAAGTAAATGGATTGGACACCCTCAGTGATTTAGAAATAATCGTTGTGATTTCCTTTCACAATCCTCACAAGAGTAACTATACCATAGAGCTTAAGAGACTACTTCCATGATTGGCAGATTCAGCCCAGTCGTAATACAGCCGATGTGTAAGATGCTTCCATTTCAACTAATTAACCAATAGCAGTTTTGAGCAAACGCTGAGCTTGCCTGGAATTTCTTCAGATTAATAAAAGCCTTTATCAGAGAGCTTTAAAAATTCTATACTCTATCCCTCTGATTTTGTTGCATTTTGGCATTCAAAATTGCATTGTTACAAAGACAGCATCACTAAAATTGCAGTAGTGGTTGAAAAGCTTTGAAACACTCCTCTGAATGGCTCAGTGACTAACATTAGCAAGGTTTAGCACATACTTTGCTTTCTTTGAACAGCAGATAACCAAATACTGCGAAGTTTTATCAAATATATGTTGGTATTACTCTTTTACCAATAAAAAGTTCCCATTGAAATTAAATCTAACTTCCTCAGAAGTTAGATTTCTCATTTACTGGGCTTGTAATTGCCCCCTCAATTTTTTCTTGAGGCAGTGCATGCAGGAGCACTGTGATACCAAATAGAAGGTAAGATGCCTGGTGTGGAGGTCATGACCATAGGAGACAACTGATCCTACCTTTGTCTTCTTTAACAGGCCACGCTGCCCTAATCAACATGCCCATCTTCTTATTACAAAAAGAAATTTAGTTTTCTTTTTCCAGGTTACAAAACAGTTTTCTGCACAGTATTCATACTAGATGTTTCTGGAGACACTCCCCATACATAGTGGAGGGGAATAGAAGATTTCTTCCTTTTGTTCCTCAGCCTGTGTATTTGCCCACTATGAATGCCAAACTGCCATGGCTTGCACTTCAGGGTAGTTTAAGAAGGGAAACACATTTTAGGGGCACTCCCCTAGTTCTCTCTTTGAAAGGTCCTTTACCACCACATTATTCATTTTCTTCTATACCCGCTCTGCCTTAAAACAGATGGGAGATTGAAGGCCATGCTTTTGAGTTGTCTCTGGAGAGTCAGTGGCATTAGCTTGTGTGTGCTTTTTAAGCTCATACCCTATTCAAATAAATCAGTAACTCCTCCATGAGCTTAAAGCTAGACTTGTGCTTAAATAACTGTCTTAATATAGGCATCCATGCAATTTCAGTAATTGCAGAACATTTTACCAGCCAAAAGGTTTGCAGTAAAGTGATAGTTTAAGAAATTAATATTTTGCTACCACAAACTATATCATAATAACATAATATAGTTAACTGAGAGGCCTACTGGAAAATAAGAACAAAATCAAGTTTAAACACTACGTTTTGGGGATGCTGGCTCTGATCATTGACTACCCTGTCATTTTAGGCAAGGAGGTGATCTGGCCTCTGTATATCTACTTATCTATTTCTTGGCACTTTTAAGGTATAAGCACTGTGTTCATCTCTACTGTACGGTTTCCAGATGTTATCAAATAAACCCACACTGTCTTGGCAATGACAACCTTGATTTTTTGCGCCATCTGGGTTACTAATGAAATGCTCTCTGTCTCTCTCCAAGGTAAGTTATCATTTCAGTGTCTCAAAGTGACTTGTTCCATGCAAGTTAGTCTGAAGTGTAACAGCATTTTCATTCCTTAAGGGAAAATCCTGCAATCCTGTCATATCACCAAAAGAGCATGCTGAGAAGCTGTGGCCTTTTGCAAATTAGGATTTAAAATTAGCACTCCTAACCTTCAATGCTGCATACTAAAGGATATCCAGCACTACTAAAATGTAGTACCTTCTCCAAACACTAGCAAAGTATAGGTAATATGCCTTTTATACATCACTAAACCAAGCCAATAAACTTGAAAAACTTTGTATTAAATAAAAAATGTAAAATTTTTATTTTTATTTTATTCAGTGAGTACAGTCAAAATATGCTTTGGACTTTCAAAGGTGTTGAGTATTTAACCCCCAGGCAGAGATGTTACTCACAAAAAACTGATGGAGAGCATTTGTGACTGATGCTAATAAAGGTATATACAGTCAAAAGAGTGAAAAAGAAAAGTTACTAGTATTAAAATTAATTGAAACTAGTGTTCTTTCAGTGAAAAACAAAATTCACCCATGGACACAGTTTTCCTCTGAGGAATATTGCATTGAAAGGTAATGGAAAACTATATAAACCTGATGCATTTTTTCATTAAATTTAAAAGAAGATAGTATGCCTTTTTATGGTATTCCATAGAAAGACTAGTCAGCCGAACACACACCACAGAAAACTGACGACAGAAGTTCCATTTAAATTTCTTCAGTTATTTAATGGCTGAATACAACTCATTATTTATTATAAAATGTGACCACAGATGTGTCCATCAAGTGCCTGCATCAAAAGCACAAAGAGTAACTCTGATTCTTCTATTTTTAATATACAGACTTGATCCACTTAGCTAATGACTGGTCTCTGTTAAATGTGTTTGGGGCACTGAAATCCTTTGCCTGTATCATTTTAGGCTGTTCGCCAAGATCTTCTCTTTCAAATACCATGTTGAACTTGGACCTCTGTTTGAGCTGCTGTTAACATTCTTTCCAATATGGAGCAGTGTTGCAACATAGAGAGTCACTGACACATTACCCTCTGTTGGAAAGAACAGCTTACAGTAAAAATATGTATTTCATCCTGTCTCCAGTAAAAGATGCAGAACCTTCACACTGGACTGATCTGTTTTGCTCCATTAGAAAATGTGTTTTTCCAGTCTTAAGTAGACAAAGTACTCTTGCAATCATATGCTTCAAATGACACTATTGTGTAATTTTTCAACAGAGATTTTAAAATAATTTTAATCTATTTACTTAGGATTCCCTTAGATACCTTTTCAAAGTAAACTGCAGAAAAATAATGAAACAAGGAAGGATTGATGTATTTGACAGCCAAGAGCAACTTTTTATAGGAATATTAACCCAGTTACTCTAAAATCAGCAGCACTATTGGCAGTGATGGAACTAGGGGCAGAAAATCATCATATGATTACAAAATTTATGTGAATAAATGCATACAGAAACTACATATTTTTAAGTGTAAAATAAAACAATAGCATGGTAGAACTTTTTGTAGCTGCTACCAAACACTTGAGATTTTCTGCATAAATTCAGTCTGTTTAAGCTAAAAAAAATTCTCCCCCTGAAGTCCAAGACTCCAGACATTGACTGCACAAACCCACACAGTGAACAAAAGAACACCTCTGTCTTATGAGGGTTGTTTGATGAATTTTGTTTCTCATCTGCCAAACAGCTTGCAGAATGGTATGATGCCAAGGAAACATTCATATCAGGCGGGAAATTTTTTCTCTCATTATCTTTCATCACCACAAATGCTGGTCCTTTGTCACTGATCTTAGTTATTGAGAACTCTGGTTTAAACAGGAACTTCCAAACCATAGGTCCAACACAAGCTGTTTGGTGTGTTGGTCTGTGTTACTGTCCCTGTGGCAATGCTTTTTAGCCCTGGAAGAGAGCTATAGACAGAAGGTTTGGAAATAGCATTCACTGAAGCTGGATTAAATTCTGCTCCTTATGATATTTAAATTACATCATTAAGTAATTTTCATAGTCACCTACTTCCAGCTGCAGCCCTGATAGCCCATAAAGATAGGGTTGTATAGCACCAGTCATCTGAAATTAAAAGAAACATTAGAAGAAATATTCTCTCCATCCCATATGGCAGAATACCTCCATGCATGTGCTGCAGCCCCAGCAGCTAGGTAGAATGGGTGGACCCCCATGGAAACACCTGGGTAAGTGTGTTGGTTTAGTAAGA
>VZZY01018313.1:0-11117 GCA_013400335.1 Eurystomus gularis
CCAACCCAACATATTCTACGATTCTATGATAAGCTGTGAAAGAAACTAAATCAATTGACAAGAGAACAAGATAGAAGAAAATCTTCAATTATGAAATACAAGCAGGCAAGCTACATGAATGAAACATGGAACATGAACAGAAGCAGCAGATAAAGAGAACAGGGAATAAAAATCTGTTAACATGAGCATATTTTTCTCCATGGCCTACAGTAAAACTAGAAGTTTAAACTCCAGTGATTTCTGTGTAGTAAGCTAACATGTTTCTCATTTTCTGGCCTATGCAGAGGAAAACAGTCTATAATTACAAATGCAAAGCATCAACAGTGAGGAGATTTCATATTTGAAACTTGCCAAGCAAACTATGCATCTTTCATTATAGTAAAAATCTAGGAAAGAGATTTAACAGGAAGGGAGAAAGAAAGAATAAGAAATGGCCATAGATTGGTCCCATACCTCATGACAGGAAAAGTATATTTAAACTTGCCTTCAGTCCTTACTTCTCCACTTCAATATTGTAGCTATAGCTGGTCCTTACTGAAACAGACGTATACTACTTAATCTGAAGGAAGTTTATTCTACAAATGAATCAGGTGCTGAGGGATAGGTGAGTTCTCTGAATAAATAATGCTTCATTGGCATGTTAAGGTGAAATAAGAGGGAAACACAAGAACAGGAAAGACAGACAACTGAATATCACCATACAACAATAGGTTTCCACCAATTTCAGACAAGTGCAGTTGCAGAGGTATCACTTCTTCCCTGACTCCAAGAAACACACAGCTGAGGACAGAGGGAAAAGGTGAGGAAGGACAGCCACAGGTCAATGTTCCACCACACCAGCGCCTGCTTCCTTCTAGCCCCTGTCCCAAATCCAGCAGAGCTGAATCACCTTCTGCCTCTTTTCTCTTTCATAACACAGTGTGGCAGTACTATGAAGTAGCAACATGAAGGCAAACTGTTGCTAGAGGACAGATTCATGGTCTGTGATTCTACCATTCTCATTCTCCTGGACCTCAAAAGTTGCCTCACTTTAAATGCCAGGTAAAGAGATGCAACAGCAACATCAGTTCAAGTTAGCCCTTCTTCCTTTACCATTATCACTAGCACACCTCTCCCAACAACAGCTGTGTCCTTGGAGACCAGATCTCATTGTCCTTTCTGCTATGGAGTTCCTGAGTGGTCCTGAGCACATCTTTTCGATTAACATATTAACAGTTAATCTGATTTTGATAACCAATAGCCACATGCAGTGACAAAAATGGGCCTGTTTTCCCATGCAGTTCTCAACAAGAAGGACAAGAGCACTTTTGAGCTAACACTGAAGAATGACTGAATCAACATCTGCCGTAATTTATGAGGGAAAATGCGTGGTCTCAGCACTGGCAGTTTCCACAGAAGTAACTGAAAACTCAGTCATATGTAGATAGTATTTAAATTACTCCTAAAGTCGGCATGGATGAGGAAGAAAAAGGAAAAAAACACCACATGCAAAAGAACCATACACACACTCCCATCCTTGTCATCAGACTGTAAGATAGAGCCAGGTCCCTGTAATTTAACTTATAACCCTTCCATCTTCATCTTTCCCCAGGGGACAGCTTCAGCCCTGACCTAAACAGACGCAAATTCCATTAAATTACACTGGGACTGAATCCAGTACTGCCAGGTCACCCAATACCCTCGGAAATATGGGTGAAACTTACTTTGTTCAAATTGAAATAACAAATCAGTACAAGTTGCTGCACTATTTTTCCAGTTACATCATCATTGAATTTCTCTATTATCTGCATGTCACTAAATTGAGTCAACAAGATATTCTAAATTGGTAATGAGACCCTTAGCCATTCACCACTTATTCCTGTTAAGGAATGCTATAGAGGCCTGCTCTACTCACAGACAGTCATCTGTTTCTACAGCAAAAATCACAGTTCTCTGCAGTCACATGCTCTATTTCCTCATTCATAGGACTCACACACATGACCTCTTCAGCAATCTTTCTTGAGAAATATAATCATTGTTTTAAGACTGCTCTTAAGGCTAGTTTTCATTAAGCACTTCAGGAAAGAGTATATTGTCTATACATTCATCCTGCAATCAATTTCAAGGGAAATCTGCCATAACTCTCATTATTTCAATAGTCTATTAATATAGACAATGTTGTCTAGTCACTTATACCTGTTACAATATCTAGCTACATAAACCCATTTTTAACTGCAAAGGTTTAAAAAGTAACCAACGACACTTGGTTAAGCACACTTTTAGATCATTATAGGAGATGATGGCCAAGTGATTCTTGCAACAGTACACAGTTAATTCAAAATGCATGATTTAGAGACCAAAAGGTTTCACAAACTATAGCAAGAGTAGCATGATTATTAAAAATTCTAATTTTAACAAACGTGTGCAACATTACTATTTGAATTCCACAGACATGCTTCAAGAATACTGCATATACTGAAGTTGGAAGATAATTTGTAAACAACTTCAGTACCTTGCATTAAAATCGGCAGGACCACTATGAAGACTTTCTGCATACTTTCTAGTCCTAGCAAAAAAAACCCAGAAGGTATCAATCAACCAGTTTTAACAGCAGCTGACTGAAGCTATTCACTGAGTTGCTCATTGCTACCACTGTGGCCCCATGAATAAGTCTCAGTCTCCTCCTCCTTTTTTTGTTCCTCTGAGTGTACTCTTAACAGCACAATTTTTTTTCACTCAGTGAATGGCTTTCAGTGAACAGCTGAAAAGAAACACCATTACTAAAAACAAAAGTTTTCAAAGAAAAAGTGGGAACAAAGTGGATATATTAGAGACAACTTGTGATTCATGGCCTATACTGTGCTTTGCCCCTCTCTTTACCTCAATACTCTCTTCCATATTACTGCTGGGTAGGAGCAAGTCAGGCTACCACACTTCTCCTAGCAACCAAAAAAAATCACTTAGGGGGAAAAAAAAGAGACATGTTGTCTGCTGCAATGGAGAACAGAGAAATTTGGGGTCATACAAAGCCAGACATATGTTCTTTTGCATTTAATCCTAAATTGAGCAGTTGTCAAGAAGATTCAGTAAATAATAATAAACAGTTCTGTTTTACACTGATTCATATTTAATTAAATATCTGTTTGTCTACTTGTCACACATTTCATTTTGTTTTAATTCAGTGTTCTAACAGTTCCTACTACTGTTTACAGTTTTGCCTTCAGGGACATAAATTCAATTTCGTACAGTTCCTAAAGTTATTTTCTTTCATTGTAAGTGTGTATAGATAAAACTCTACATAGATAAAGACTTTTAAAAAAAATCTAGGTGCACACACAGAAAAAACTGTAATTAGAAGTTTAAAGACAACAGTTCTAAATGACAATTTTGTCATAGGATCCCCCTATTCCAAATCCTGGGGTTTTACCCTATAGGACTTGATCTTACAGAACAAGTTGTCTGACCTCATTAGGTAAACACCACATCACACCACTTAAGATGATGAAATAAATTCATGCAGCAGAAAAATAAACCCACGGTTTATAGTTCAGGCATACATCTAGCTGAAAATCAAAGCATTATATTTTAAAACCCAGTTTGGTAACAAAACAGATGTGACAGATCAAGGGTAAAATGCAGCCTGCAGTATTTCTGATAGTTAATTTTTTCCACTGAAAGTCCTTTGTTTAATAGCTCTTGCCTTGACGTAAACCAACTATTTCAGTTAGCCCACTGGATTTCTCCTACATATCATAAAAAGATATACACAAAAACCCCAGCCAATCTATCACAGCACTTCTGCAGTGCATCAAGTTAGAGCCAGCAGAGACCTTGGTTCACTGCATCAAATTACAATTTAGTGTTTTCTTTCAGCCACTCCAAACAAATCTGGACTCAAACAATTTAACAGAAACGTTTATTCACTTCATGGATAACTGTTGTACAAATGACATAGCAATGATAAAAGACTAAACATACTGTGTATAAAACAACCCTGAAGTTGTTAGGCATCAGCTCTACCATGTTAAGCATGACAGTAGTGTTTTGCTCCCCTTTTCACTCCCTATGCTGCCTAACCCAGCCACACGCTCTGCAACCCAGCTCATCTGCTAGTGTCTCTCTCCCCTGTTTTTCTGCTTCAAAATAGGGTAGTCTTTTAATCCATCAAGCCATGGACCTGGAATCAGGCTACTGTCCCACTCCTTCTCCCAGCTTTCCTGATGTCATTTCTGTCTCCAGAAGACTGTCAGAGCAGAGCAGTGCTACTGTACATGCAGGACCAATGAGTATCTTCAGGTCTTGAAGTTGATAAAAGGCATTAAGTACAAGATTTCACCTCTGAAAAACAGTAAGGAAGATGTGCCCACAAATCCTTTCTCTGCAGCCTCCACTATGGAGTGACAATACCAAAGGGAAGATGACATTGATTAAGGAAAGGAGATTCAGGTGAAGAAAACATAACTTTTCCTAGTTCCTAGTCCAACAGCATTGCTATGCCATTTGAATTTTTCTAAATACTGATACAAAAGAAACTATCATCCCTCCTTTAGTTACAGAGCTCTCTTTAGGGTACAACATAAACTGTTAAAATTGACCGCTTCTTTTGCCAGAATTAAGTCATCGTGGCTACAGACATGCGGACTTTGAAAACTGCACAGAATGACAGCTTGAGAACCCATGATTACAGGGCTCATGCAGCATTAAAATACTTTTCATAACCGCTTCTTAACTCTTGACATTTTCACAGCAGTAAAAAAGTACCTCTGGTACCCTGGCATGGACAGTTTCTCCATTCACTGTGAATGAGAAACAAGTTGACTGATATTAGTTACCTGACATTTTGCTTTTAAAAGGTTAAATTTTTTCCAGTCAGTTTCTCTTGCAATCAATGGCAAGTGATTAATAGAAGTGAACTACAGAGTTTACTGTGTTTTTACAACTTGCTGCTGGCAATTTATTCTTTACATATTTGTCCAATCTGCATTTATGACAAGCATATAATAGAGACACCCTTCATGCCTTGGCACACTATGTTGAATCTATATAGGCAATGCATAAATACAAACTGAAAGACTGTAATTTGCAGCAGACATTGCGGCATAATCATCTAGGTAGACTCAAATGAGTAAGACCATACTTCAGCTCCTGGTATCTCCACTCATCCTACCACTTCATTTCCATATATCAGACCAAATACACTGTTCCCCCAGTTAATCTGACAAAAAGTGATAAGAGAAAATAAAAGTAAATTATATCAAAGAATAAAATAGTACAATGGCAGGCCACCGCCTTTCACTGTAGTCAGTGAAGAATTCTGCTGGAACTGACAGAGTACAATGAAGACTTACTGATGAGAGGGTAATTCTGCAAGCAAGTATCACATATTATTAAGGCTGCTCCAAATAAAGCTTGGAATGCTGCCTTACGCAATAAGTACTTGAAAATGAGAAGGAACAAATACGAAAACACTTTGTGTTCTTCCAGTCATCATTCACAAAGATAGGTAGAGCTGAACGAGTATCTTAATAACTAGGACAAATAATAGTGGAAAAGTTTGCAGTAGAACCTGGGTGCACACAGTCTCAGTGGGTTCCAAAATATACACTGGAATTACTAGAAGATCGGTGGCCTTCTGTTATCAGCAAGCAAAAGATTCACTGTTACCTAGTAGAAATATAAAGACAGACAAGTAGCTTTTATCATTAAGCAAAATGAAGTTGTGTGTTTTTTACCGACACGGTTTTGCAGTACAGCTAAGCTCAAAGAGAAATGAAGGACAAGGAAAGATGTTTGCAAACCTATCTAGAGCATAATTAGAAAGTTAGCTCAAAACTCAGTTAAACTGATGTGTTAACTCAGAGATCTGCAGATAATAACCATTATTTAGTGAGTTTACAAACAATTTGCTTAGCAAAAAAAAAGTGACTGGGGCAGAGTGGTAAAAACTGCAATTTCAATACCTATGCACACGCTACTTCTGCCAGAACATTGTTTGAGTTAGTATCTTCATATCACATTTGTCCATAGTATGAAGATGAATCTCAATTGGCCTCTAGAGCACAGTAGCTCAATATAGGTATCGGCAGGTTATTACGTGGGTACTACTCATTAGTTTATTGTTTTTCATGTGTTTATTGATGAAGGTTATTATTTTAATAAAATCAAAAGCACATCTTGGATCTCTTCCATGGCAGCAAAGCCAAGATAAGCTGCAGAGATGGAATTAAAAAGCCATTTTTACTTCATGAACTTTTGGCTTGAAAAAAATATTAAGCTTTCTGATTACCAAGGGATACTCTGCACTAGTAAAGAGAGCACTACAGGAACAAGTAAGGAGTAAGCAAGACTGAAGCATAAATTTGCACTTGCACCCTCTAGTATTTAGAAACTACCTCCATGGAAGGATGTAGCCAACTTCATCTTGTAACAGGATGACATTACATGAATTAAAATGCAATTGTTTACTTACAGTAAGTCAAGATATCATCACCTGCTTTCAAGGTCTTTTGCACAAAAGACTCAATAACAACATTGTTATAGATTTCAGCGATGCAGAATCAGGTTCTAAATTAACTGGGCCTTGTTTAATTATTCACTGTAACAATAAGAAGGTGGTTTACAGTTGTTTAACAGTTATTTGGTTAAGGAAGGGGTTTGAGGTGAGGACAACGCTGATAATTCACTTATTTCTGGACACAAGTGCAGAGAGTCCGTGGTCTGCATTGCACAGTAGAATCCAAGCACAAAAGTACAGATGGTGAGACTAAAATCTACATCCACAAATCTTTCCTTCTGTGCAATTATTTTACATTCAAAGATCTTACAACTAAGAGTCCACATGACTAGTCCCACATAAAAGTTATCCTCAACATTCTCTCTGAAGTAGTGATTTAAGATCAGATTCTGTACTCTTCTATGTACCAATATTTAAAGGAATTTTTTTAAATATACAAGGTGAGTGTACTATAAAATTTTAAGTGCAAAAAATGTTGGGTAAAAATAAATGTTCTGTAAAAATTCAGCAGTTACATGTAAGAAATATTTGTTCAGTCAGAACCCGAAACTCGACACATTCATTTGTTTGGCAAAAATTAATACTTGCTTTCTTCTGCACACACACACAAAAAGATATTTTTCTAGAAATGTAGAAAAGAGCACCAGTAACCTAGCCTCTTGGCAAGAAACAGCATCAATATGATTAGTAAGTATCCTCCACAAGGTTGGTATGAGAGGTGGTGAGCCAGATGGCAGCCACAGGAAGAGCAACCTCTGCCATGCCAGCTGAGATAACAGATAAAACCTGACAGCAGTGTTCCTCTTAGGTGGCTGAAACAGAATGTACAGAACCTGTTAGCAATCTATTTAGCTGAGATCAATATTTGAATAGCAATTCAAGGGTAGCAAATGGATAAAAAGCCATTGCATACTCTTTAGTAATTTCCACTAAATGGTTCAGCAGCGGACAGTGCATGTCTTGAATTTAGTGCTATAAGCCTGAATATAGCATTGCTATAGAAAAGCAGCTCCTGGAAACTGAACTGACTAGACAGACTTAGCCAAGGCCTCCATTTCCTCTCACTGAATCCTTTGGCACATCTTCTTGATGCTTTTTATGCATCCTTATAAATGTACTTAAATCCTTTTGTCTACTTTCAAGGTTACATATCTTCAGCCTGCATTGCTAAAACTTAGTTTCCTTAAGCAACAACATCATCATTCCATAAAGTTCTAATGGAAGGATTACCATAGTAAGTGCAACTCACAGAAAAGTTTAAAAACTCCCTATTCTAACTTTTCTGAAAGAATTGTGGGGTATCAGACCTTTTGCAGCATACCAAATTAGCAAAGGAACAAAACAAATTACTTGGATTTTCACATTACTTTTCAAATACATCCACCTCTGGAAGTACAATGTCAGGATTTCCTCACTGCCTATCTTTTGCACATAAATGTATGTTGTTGCAATAACAACAGACAGGAAGTAAAGGAAGTAAATTATTAAGACTAATTTAGCAAAACTTTTCATCCCTATTTGGGATGATTAAGTTGGAACATAATGTTTAAATTCATATTAACTTATGCAAGATTCTGGATAAAACATGGAAGCACACACTTAAATGCTCTGCAGGAATTGGGTCCTATGGAAGGACAAGCTAAAGGAAACAAAAATGCAAACTCTCCACTTCAGTATTTTATTCTTAATGCATTACAATGCACACATTCCACAGAAACAAAGGTTACCCATCAACAGCAAAACTCACATGAGAGATCAAGACCCTGTCAGCTCAAATACTCACTGGAAGAGTGTACTCTAGCTTTATATGTAAGCCATGTTCTCTGACAGGCAACAGAGACCTGCACAAGGCCAGAGATGTGCAGCTCACTGGTGTGAAGAAATAAAGTGAATTAAGGAAAAAAAAAAAAAAAAGAAGAAAAGGAAAAGAAATATAGAATGTTTGAGCCATCCCACCATTTCAGCTGCATACTTTTCACTAAGAACATAAGTGCTTTTGAAATATACTAATACAGAGATAAAATGCTGCTTTTAGAGAATTGCTCTCATATATATTTTAAGAGCATCACACTTGTAGTTTTCAAGGCACAATGGCTAAAAGCCAGGCCTGACACAAAAGCTTGTAATTTTCATTGAAAGCATTATGAGTCCTACCAGGGCAGAGTCTGGCGCACTAAAGGTAGTACCTGTGGTAACTTCCATACACCTGCATTCACAGCAGTTGTGAACTTTTCTGTCAATGTTTGTTGTTTCCAGCTTTATTAATGATTGGAAAAAAAGATTTTAAAAAACCCCAACACATAACAATGAAAGAAAAAAATGATTGAACACTATAAAAAAAATAATCAGTTATTTTAACACCAATAGCTAGTGTTTTATTTTATGGTACAGACCCTGTCTAGTGAGGTGTTTTGTTGTTTGGAGATTTTTTTTATATGTATGATTTTTTGTTTGTTTGTTTCTAAGAACAGGAGCCAAGATTGATAGCTAAAGAAAAAGAGAATTACAGTTATTCCCTGAGCAGACTGCAAGAATATGGTCAGGGCTTCGGGAAAATCATAAGCATAATATCATAATCATATTATGATCATAATCATAATAATAATAAAAATATAATATATATCCATATCACATGTTTTCAGTCATTTTAACTGAGCTTTGCAGTTTTCAGGTGTCACAAAAGCAGGGACAGAGAAAATAACTTTAGAAGAAAAAAATTATCATTTTGGTCTACACCATTATGCACTGTCTAATACCACCCTTTAATCACTAAACAAAACTAGTGTAACAGGAAAAAGGATGGTTGACATGCCTCAAATACTGCAGTATCTCTCTCTGTGTGAACCTGATTTCAAGAGAACAAAAACACCCCAAACCCAACAACAAAAAACCTCAAAACCAGAAATGCACTAAGAGGTAACTTTGCAACACAGAAAACAAACCAAGGACCTATTAAACAAGTGGTCTATTGGGTTGTGCTTTTCTTCTTAAATTAAACCATTACAAATAGTACTCATGTTGATGTACATATTTTCAAAGCAACTGGTGGTATATGCCACCCTAAGGTGTAATCGTAATCACTATGCTTCTAAAGAGATAAAAGTACTGCGCACCAAGCTTGCATGCCAGCATTTCTTCAGAGCTACTTGTTAGTCATTTTGACAATAACAGCTTATCTCTACTTGGTCATGATGTGCTATCCAGAAGGCTTTTTATTTATGTATTTCTTTCTTTAAGAGAAAATGTAGGGAAACCCGACAGTCTCCGCAGTATCTTCGCACAAAAGGGGAGGATCACACCAATTCAGGGCAGTTTCATGGCATTTTTTTCTAATGGTCCAGCTTTAAATTAGCTATGTGCTTCACCCGCATCCTCCACCCTCGTCCTATAAGCCTAAACCAGAACAAAGGTTCTACTTGTGTTCCCCATGACAAAACTAGAATAAATTATGTCTTGCTCCTGTCGTTCCAGCAAGCTGGTTAATTGCATTTGTTTCATATATCTCCAAACAGCCTGGTACATTAATTACATTCTGTAACACCAAGCTCCTCTGATTCCCTCTGTCACTTCCACTGAGCACTTCAATTTTATCCCTTCTAGGCATGTACAATTTTAAACACTAATAATTACATTTCTACAGTTTGATGTTTTCAGTTTATGTACAAAGATATCTCCAATAGTGGTGACCTTAAGGATCAAATAGGTTACAGTTGGAAAAATAAAGCAAATAGAAAACAAAGTGCCCACAAAGCTATGACCATGCTGATAGACACAAATGTTCCACCAAATCCTTTCACAGTTAAAACTTCCTTGTTTAGCATGTACATACATTACGCAGAAATTTTCTTACCAGTAGACCAAACTGAACATTAAACTGCATAGCACATTATGCAACCAATGTAAAACTGTACTTGCATGTCTCCCTCTTATCGTCTATTTTGCTTCCTTTCTTGCTAAGGGGTGGGAGAAGATGAGAAGAGGGGGAGAAACACCCAAAGCAGCCTGTGACTGCAAACAATAAACCTGGAGTCCTTGCTTCACAGCTGATTCAGTAAACGCTGCAAGCAGTAGTCTCCTGGAACAAAGTTTGCTCTTAACAGACAGGCAACCAGCCAGGGTCCCAGACATTAAATTCTGGGAGCCTGGCTGGGTCCCAGACTTTTAAATGCTAAAGTCTCAAAGCCAGTTTAGAGATGCAAACACTCAACAGTAGGAGGACTGCCGAGCGTTTGGTCCCAGCACACACTTATGGCAGAACTGTATGCTGTTAGAGATGCTCGCTTCCTAGCTGTGTGCTTGAACTACGGTAATGCACCTAACGCCTACACTGCAGTACAGCCCCAGCCCCTACTTTGAAAGACAATTTACCCTCGCACTGAAGTTCTCGCCCTACTAAAGCGTACTTCCCTAAGATGCTAATTTATAGTCCCCCATCCACTACTTAAACTCGGAAACCGCAAGGAGGGTTGTAGAGCAGACCCAAAGGAGGGAGTGCGGGCGGGGGGGAATAATCCACCCTTTCCCCCAGGCGTTGCTAAGCTTCGTGACAGCACTCCCTCCGGAAAGCTCGTCACGAGGGGCTGAGGGGGCAGATGCTGGGAAGACCCTCCCGCCCCACCTTCAA
>VZZY01018313.1:12371-99362 GCA_013400335.1 Eurystomus gularis
CGCCACGGACACACCGGCTGGCAAAGAGAGGGAGGAGAATGAGCGCGGCTCCCGAGGCTGCCTGGGGAAGGGAGGCTGCGGGGTGTGGACTAAAGCACTGAGCTCCACACCCACGCGTCCCTCTCCTCCCGGGGTAGGGAGATGGGGACGGCGATCCGGGAAGGCAGCCGCAGCGCTGGAAATCAGGCTCGCTGCGGGCAGTGCCCCCCCAGCCCCCCTCCCCTCTACAGTTGGGTGTAGGGAGAATTTACATGATTGCTCCTCACCGCTTCCCATTTAACGGGTAGCTAATTTTTCGGTAAGTGATTTCATGGAACTGCTCTCTAATTATTCATTCCCTCTCCACACACACAGACACTTGGGAGTGAGACCCTTGAAAGGATCTTCCCCAGAGAATTTTCTGCTGATCCGCTCCGCGGAAAAGGGAGGGAAGGTGGCACACAAAAGAAAATGTAAAAACGATCGCGCCTGGCCGACAAAGTCAGTAGAACTTGCGGGCTTGCTCAGCCGCACGCCCGGAACGAGCACCCTCCCGCCCCGCGGCCCCCGCCTGCCCTCCCTCGGGCCTCTCGGCTGCAGCGCAACTCCCGCCAGCGCGGAAGTTTCGCAGAACCCACCGCGATCCCCTGAGACTGGCGGAGGGGGGGGCGGCGAAGAGGGGACACGAGGGGGCCGCGTCACACCCAGGGAACCGGGGAGAACGGCCCCTCTCCCCCCGGCACGCCCGACAGGGGCTGTCAAGCGGCACAACAAACCCCAAACCGCCACAGGAAAAAGCAAAACAAAACAAAACAAAACAAAAGAGCCAGGAACGCGCAACGTGAACAAAAAGGGGATTTAACAGTGACCGGCGCCCAGGCAGAGACACACCGGCCGCGGGGCGGCCCCGCGCTGGCGGTTAAGCCCGNCGGCAGCGCTGGCGGCCAGGGCTGGTGCTGGGGCGGCGGGAGCCGCGGGAGGCCGCGGAGCTGCTTCAGCAGGAGAGCGGTCCCTTCCCGGCCAGAGAACCCGGCGCTGTCCCGTGTGCGACACGCCGCTCTGGCAACGGAACCTGCCCTGGGGCTGCGGCGGACGGAGCGAGCTTCTGTTCCTAGTGCTCGGAGGGACGTTGAAGCTGAGGAGCGTTTGGGCACCGGGAAGCCAGATAGAAATTAACGGGTGTGTAAAAACGCGGGCGTCGCGCTTTGGTGCCCCTGGGTGAGCAGGGCTACTTAAATAGAACCACAGGATCATAGAATGGTTTAGGTTGGAAGGGACCTCAAAGATCATCTTTCTAGATGGTCTTCTTACCTGTTTAAACCAACTAGTCCCAAGCATTCCTCTCTCATCAAGCCTCTTTCTTGCTTTTTTTAAAATTTTACATATACTAGAAATTTATTCATTTAGTAAGTTCTTCACCAAAAGGATCTGAACTGTACTTCTGCAAAATGCACCCTGCCCACTCACACTCAAATAAATGGTCTGCAGATTACTTCTTGATCCTTGTGTATAGTTAGTGACAAGTATTTCACCATCGCCAAAACTGAATGTGAGATGTTTGTAATTTTTTTAAGTGTCCAGAAAGGTTATTGCTCTTCTGTACAAAGCCAGATGACAACTCTAAAACCTCTTTATTCAAATCTGGAATCATAGAATGGCTTAGGTTGGAAGGGAGCCTAGAGATCATCTAGTCCAACCTCCCTGCCAAGGCCAGGTTCATCCCACCTGGCCTTCAACATCTCCAGGGAGGGGGCATCCACAACCTCTCCAGGCAATCTATTCCAGAGTCTCGCCACCCTTGTGTACTGAATAACTTGTTCCTAAGATCCAGTCTAAACCTACTCTCCTTCAATTTAAAACCAGAGTCTTCTCTTTTCCAGGCTGAACAAACCCAATGAAATGAGGGAACGTTGTCCTCCTATACTCACAATATGCCCTGCAGATAAATAATTATGAGTATATCTAAAGACTACCTTCTGAAGAAGGCTGTATTTAAGGCTGATCAGGGTAAGGTGACCAAAATGGTATTCTTTGTCAGTGTGCTTGTGAACTGGCAAAATGAGAAAACCGTAAATCACCTACCTGACAGCAGTATGGGTAACAAGACTTGAAGTATTAAAGAATATTTCCCTTTGTAGTGGACATTTCAAGGACACAGTGCCAGTGGAAATGCTGGCTTATTTAAAACTTTTACATTGGAAATAGCTATACACTGTACAGTTCTTTTTCTGCTTCTCAAATAAATTTAAGGTAAATTTAATAATAGCTGATGTAGACCAGAACACTGTGTAGATATGTACAGTCTTCAAAACCCTTAGGTACAGGGGTACCTGTAAAAGGGTATAATGACTCACATAAACATTCTCAGTGAAATCAATGGGTTATTCATTATAGCTGCTACTGTTTTATTCATTCACTTCCACAGAATACCATTTTTCAACTACTAAACACTTTGAAAAACTCTGAAAAGTTTCAGCCAAATTTAATCAAGCATTTGCAAGCATAAATTTTGCCCATGTGTATTTCAATGATTTTTTTCCTTTGAGATGAGTTAATGGTCCTCCATAAATGGCTAGCAGAGTCTGAGAGCATTGGGAAACTGGCTTTTGTATTTGTGCAGTTTACCCAAATTCAGAAAACTTGGTTAAGTTTGGCTAGTATATAAACAAACAAACAGGTCAAAAAAACACCAAAACACCCCAGAATGAAAAGTCATCTAGATACCTATTGGAGCGTTATAGTAGAGGTTCACATGTGTTGTGGCTGACAACAGTGTCTGCTTCCATGACAAGATACAGTCCAGATATTAGAATAAAAAACAGTATGTTTGTTTCACAAGTCTTTCAGTAACCTCCTACGAACATGGCCAACAAGGCAGATGTTCTTTGCTTGAATAGCAAAGTCTATACAGAGAAACTGAATGTGCCAGCTCTTTGTTTGGCTATGAGCGATGTGCCGCCTGATGAAATACTTGTGTGAGCAGGATGAGGAAAAGACATGTCAGTATCAGTGCACACAAAGCTTCACTTCAAAGAGTATTGTTGAGGTGGGACTTTAGACCAGGGAAATGGCACAGTAAGGTCGCTGTGATTCATACTAAGGTCAGTCGTGAAATGAGGCAGGACTAATTTGGTAAAACAGCAGTAAGATCAGCTGCATGTCAGTAGTACAAGTAAAGGTTTCATTGCTTCCTCGGTCTGATATTTCATATCTTTGATGCCTGGGCTTATAAGTCTGCATTAAAATATATATTGAGTATATGAAAGATCAGATTCAGTGTTTAAAGTACAAGCGTTCTAAGACTAGCCCTCTTTTCAAGTGAGCTGAGGTGAGTCTACCTTTCACAGCATTTTTCTTCTAAGCCCACATTACCATTTCTGGTGTTCTAAATGTATATAATGTACTCTATTTCCTGGTTACCATAAAAGCCTCCTGTCATCTTCTCTGAAAGAAGAGGTTTAGTTGAGCTGGATCATGTGGAATTTATTCTGGATACTAGAGCTACTCCCCCACTGCTGAAAGTGACTAGAGATCTTTAATATCAAAAAACACACACGTGTTGTGATGACCATATAATTTAAATGTAGGCAACGAATTTAAATATTGATGTTAGGAGGTTAGTCTTTCTAAACTCTGGAGTAGAGCAAAAGGCAGATCCAGAGGATAATTCAGAGCATGTAATGCTATGAGGCCTCGGAAACACAAAAACATGCCACAGTGAGCATGGACTTTACCAGAGAACATACTCTTGTCCTTCCTCTGTGCTATTCTGTTCCAGGTCATCGGGTTCTGATGTCATCTGACTATTGAATACATTATAAGAGAACAGAATTTCTAGGTTTTAATCCTTATAAATGCTGAAGCATGATTTTTATTCCTGTTGCAATCAATAGGGTCTTCCACAGGATGGTTTGACACTGAGAGGTAAATCAGGAACTCAGTCCAGGAAAAGAAGACATGTTACTAGAAACAGTGTAAGTGCTGTGGCTAGATCTCTCTCATGAAGGCCCCTGAAAACTAGTTTTTCTGTCATCCCTGACTCCCAGAATTTTGACTAATCTACTTTCCTAGAACCACTCTTGTAGAAATATATATATATGTGTATATATATATATATAAAAGATGGGTGCCAGAAACGTGTTTCTTTCCCTCTCTCACAGGTGTCTCTTGGAGCACAGAGGATCACCATCGGCTTCAATGTTAAAACTTTGTGAGTTGTGGCACCTGACTTCAGAATGTTCCTGTGGAAATACCAATCAAGCAACACTAAGAACCCTCTTTTGAAATATCCTTGCATTGCTAGACTGTGCTAGTATGTCTGCACTATTTTTAATTACTAGCACAGCTACAGTGCTTTCCACAGTTATAAGAATGATCTATACTTTTGGTAAGATAAATATTTGGTAAATTAAATTATTGCAAGTTTTTTGATATTCATCGTATGCTCAATTTAAGTTTTGCATCCACAGCTCATTAAATGTGCAAAAAAATGGTAACAGAAAGCTGGTACAGTTTCTTGACAATTTTTAAAACAGCCTTAACTAAAATAAATTCAACTTGATTCTTTTATTTTAACTCAGATTCAGAGTAGGCAATAAGCACAAATATTTATATATATGGTAGATATAATGTTACCATGTAAAGATTTTGTAGATTCTATTGTCCATTTGTTCTATGGATCTACTTTTACCACCTATAAAAAAAGATATGGTGTCTTTCACACTTGGAAGCTTGGTCAAAAACTTAAGAAAACAGAGAAATAGTCCTTAGTTACAAAAGAATTTGAAATGGATTATACATAAAGCCAGTGTAAAATTTCTCCTTTCTGAGGCAGAAGGGGGAGGCAAAAGGAAGCTTCGAGTTGAGGCATTCACAAAAGAATTGGTAAGTTTACTGCTTCCAGAAAACACAGGTCTGTGTTTTCCTGATGAGTAAAAGATGGCAGCACACTATCCTTTCAGAACCTGGAGGTGGCATTGCAAAAGGCAACAGCATCTTTATACTAAAGGGATAAGAATAGCAGATACTAGAAATATGTCTGTGACTTCCCATAATAGTGGATGAAACTTGAAACCTGGTAGTGTGAGGAGTACAGCGCCTATGACAATCATGAGTACTAAAGTTGTTTCAAAACTGCTGGGCTTTGTATACAGTTGTATGGACTTGCATAGAGCAGGTAGAACCATACTCAGAGGTGCACAAGGATGGAACAAGAGGCAATGGACACCAGTTGTAGTGTGGGAGAGTTCTAGTTAGATGTCAGGAAACAAGTTTTTTACCATGAGGACAGTCAAACAGGTGCTCAGGAGGGCTGCTTAATTGCTGTCACTGAGAGTTTCAAAACTCAGTTGGACAATATCCAAGACATTGAACATGAACCTGCTTTGAATTGGACTAGTTGATCTCCAGAGGTCTCTTCTGACCAACATTTTTCTAAGATTCCATGATTCTGTAATTGGCAATACTGGCAAAGTTCTGAGCATGTAAGTGTACTTTGTCTGACACTGAATGCCAGGTTTCTTAGTAGAGAATTATGTATTAAACTGCTAAGTAGTACTCACTTCTATTACAAAATTGCATAAAACCACGCACACAAACTAGAACAAAAAGATTTTCCTCAAATTTAAGCCATTCCTGTTGTACTACTAGGAGCTTTTATGACTCCCATGTAGACTGAACAGTGAATATTACTGGAACAGAAGAGCATTCCTTGCTCTCTTGCGATTGGAAACGCTTCCCTTTGCAACTGCACTATCTAAAATTAATAGCCTTTCTACCAAGTGTGATGAGTTGCACATCAAGCTTACGGCTGTCTCTACATTGTAGGCTGTAGCATTGTAGATTTATTATTATTAGCATCCCTTCCAGTCTTTCCATTGACTACACCTAGCTAGCCTCCTTCACATTAGGAATTTCCTTTTACACGCTAATATTGACGTTATATTGGTATGTCTGTACATCTCCTATTTGTAAGGGTTGTGAGTGTTCTTGTCTGCTACATCAGCAACTTCTGTTCCCTCTCTTATATCCAGGACTCTGTGTAAGTTATGCATTTATTTGTCTAATGAAGGAAAAGTCAATTACTTAATAAGATGAAGGCACCAGTTATAGAATAAAGAGCTAATCTAGGTAAATAAGGACATCAAAGACATTCTAGCAACTACAAATAAAATAAGGCTCTAAGGGTAATTTTGCTTATCCCTTTGATAATGTAGTCATCCATCCAGGCATGAATTTGTATTAAAAATGAACAAAAATGCACTCTGCCCTAACTCACATATAAAAAATAAAATCATTCCTTAAGTGATACATTAAGCTTAATTTCAAAAGTCAGTTTGGGTTTACAGAAGGCATAAGGTAGTCATTGTATTATTCAAAAAAAGAATGAGCATTAAAAATGAAGAACTGGAAGAGGAAAAAAATCTCACCCCACCTACAGGAGAGATGAAGTGAAATTCTTACTAGAAAAATGTATTTTCTCATAGTGTGAGCAGACTGATTCATATGAAGATAAGTGCAGCTACTGCACCCTGTCTTTCAAGGGTCAGGAAATCAAGCTATACAGCAACACAACATTTATAACTGTACACCATGATACACAAGTAAGTCTTAAGCTGAACACCATGTTCCTACATAATTATATTATAAATAACACGTTATGCTCTCTTATTAAATGACATATGTCACATTTTCCATAACAAGTGCCTATTGACAGCCAACTACATTAGTCAACAATATTTACACTTTAATTACAGCTTTTCAAATGGAAATATGTAACTATATATGTACATAAGTTGTTAATGGGGCAGAAATTAATACAAGTAGATCCATATGTAAATGTCCATTATGTAGATACCCATTTGTAGGTGGGCAAATATTCTTTACAATAGAAAGTGTTTAATTTTATAATGTAGGAAACAAGATTTATTATGTCATTAACAAGTCAATTAAATTGAAAATTCAAATAGACACATACAATATTGTCTTTCGATCTTAAATGGCTTTTGAATTTAGCTTCATTTTATAGTTACTGTTTTGTACAAGAAGCTAGACTTCCTGAGTTCCCTTTGTTATCTCTGGCCACCAAAGTGTCAATGGCATGGGTAGGTTATTGCTTAACATGATTTCTAATGTACTACAGTCCCCAATTGTAATCATATATAAGTCAAACCAAGGACCTGTTGTGGTACCACAGAGCTTCTGATTTATGAAGATGTCAGCTCCTGAGAATCTGGTCCATCACTATGGTGGTAACCCTAACAGCATTAGAGGTGCTTGCATGTTTCTACCAGTGGGTTGTAATGTTCCCATCAGGCTGTGATTCTTTTTTGCAATATGGTGCTGTCAACACTGTTCTCATCAGTTATACATATCAGTGGATTATTAACAATATTTGTCAGACTTCTATATTATTTTTGTCCCAGAACAGCCTTGCCTCACTCCAGCAATAGGATTACATTTTGCATTGTCTCAAGAAATGCTTTTAAATTAGAATTGATGTTTCAGTCATATGATTTTTCACTGCTGATGTAATTTAGTTTTCTATCTAAATTTTTATATGAGTATATGACTTATTTTTTTTTAATGTGATCCTTTTAAAGGCAGCTGAAGCACAAAGCATTCCCACAGCAGAATTTGGGCTAATGCCTCTCCCATGCATGGCAAACTAGAAGAGTGGTCAAGACTAACGTAGATATCAAAAGTAAATTGAAAAGAAACATAGAAGGAAGAACTGAAACCTCAGAGCAGGAGTTTTTCTTAAAAAGTATGGAGTTAATAAAAATGACAAACAAGTACAACTGTAAACACCAAATATCCTGTATAATCACTATTATATTGTATTTTGAGTATTTTGCAGTTAAAACTATTATAGGATTTTATTGCTTAAAATGTGTATAAAATCACAAAACTTTTACCGGGAAAATATATGGGAATGTTTTTTCCCCTGTGCTGCATATCCTGTTATACTGGGAGCAGCTGTGCCAGTACACGGTCCCTTTAAAACCAATAAAACTGTACAAGCAAAGGGGCCAGCTCAGAACACAGAAACAGAAGCCAATGACTCATTTTAACGTCTGTCTCTGAACTGAAGCACAAAATAGCAATTACCTCAAAGCTGCTTACTGCCACAGCTCGGAAGACTCTTTCACATTTAAAGCACACTACCCACACAACAGAAAAATCTTTTTTCTTTTCATTGTACAGCTTGCAATATTGTGGCTGATGGTGGAATTTAGCATGTTTCAATCTAAGCCATCAGTTAAAATCTTGCCCATGATGATGGTGACCAAAAGTTACTGTTTGATTCCCAGCTTAAATAATTTTAGAGTTAGCTTTTTGTAGACAAGAAAAACACATTGTAAGCTTATCTTTTCCAGACAATCAGTAATAGTTCAGCCTTCTAGAACAACCTGGAGAAGAATAGGGTATTTTGCACTGCCATGGCCCAGAAGGTACTTATCTTGAGAATGAAGAAAGAATTGGGTTTCAACAGCATCCACCACAATGAGATCCTGTAACCAGGACTGTGTATCTATGGACTTCTGTAATATATAAATAGTAATTAAATCCCACTGCCACATCACCTGCTGAAAGATTTTTCTAAATGTAATGTGTCTTTCATTATTCTGGCAAAAAGTTACATAAAAAATTAACTTTTTATTGTTTCCCATGGAAAAAAGATACTAGCTCTTAAGTGGCATGTCTGTTAAAATGTCAGATTTAAAGTAAATGATCCAATATATGGAGGAAAGCCACAAGCTAGTTTTGAAATAAAAAAGGGTAAATACCCTTGAAATTCAAAATATTGTAGTAATGCCTGTAGATGTGTAAGTGGCATTGATTTATTATTTTGTTCGTGTTAAAAAACAAACAAACAACAGTCCATTCTGAAGAATGTAAGAGGAATTCTCGTGTAAAGTTGCATGGAATTTACTTGAGACATTCCCGTAAGCGTTTACAGGACTTGAATCCTTACGTAACAAAAAGACACTAGAAGTCTTTTCCAGTATCCTTTGGAAGAAATAGTACAACTGCTTCAAGTCATTGAAGTAATGCAGCCGGCCACCTGGGAAATTTTTCCTCTGGGAGTCATAGAGATCCTTTCAAGTGATCTACATTTTGAAGAAAATTGGCTTAAATATACATTATTGTCATCCACCACTGTCCTTTAATAGTTTTGCAGGGACTGATCATTTCATCAGAGTAGTCCTGACATGGAATTCTGAGTAAATTTTTTTTTTCCTTCTTTTTTTCTCCCATATATCAATATAATTTTCCTGCCACATGACCTGGAAGTTAGTTAGTGATTGAACATATGCTCAGTTAGAACAAGTTTGAATCATTTTCAAATGGCCATAAATACATTGCTCACATGAAATGCACAAGACCTTTTGAGTCAAGAAGGAATTTGCTTTTTAGCCATCAACAATTCACCCTTAAATGATTTAACATAAAAATACCAAGGATTATATTCCTAAAATCTTGTAGCTGCCTGAACATATTAGTGATCAGCATATCTGCAGAAAATTGGGATTTTTTGGTCCTTGCATACAAGCTTACCGTTGGTTAAGTCATGTCTTTGACAGGCAATATGTAGGAAAACTGATATAGCTTTCTCTAACATCAACACAACAAAAAGAAGGGAGGAGTGACTCTGGAGGTGGATGCCTGATACATGCAGAGATGCCTCCTCTGCCAGAAATGAGATTATAGATGCAGGAGTGGCACAGGGAGGTTAGGGCAGCTGACCTGTTAAATCCTGGATTTGTAAGCAATGACTTAATCAGAAGACTGCTAAGTCAAATCACAATGGTGGATCAAACAATTGAGGAAAGTATTCCTTTAAATGTCAAGATGAGCAAAAAAAAATGAAATGAGGGTTGAGTGACATCAAGTAAATGTGAAGAACCTCTGGATTCCTATAAGTACATCTTGAAACATCTTAAAATACAGTGGAAATTTTTTTAGTCCCTACAAATCAAAAGTATAATAATTAATAATCACATTTAATACTCTAGGCAAATAGCAGATGATAGAAGATTTTTTTATATAGGAAAAGTGTCCCTTATTACATTTTCAAAACTCTTGCTTCCCATTAACATTTTAGCTCTACATCATATTTAAGATGCTTAAATCAAACTGCTTAATATTCTGGACTGACAGGCTCATTAAGCTGAACAGTAGGATTGCTGTCATATGCACTTCAGGCACTTACAGTAGGAGATTTTCTATTTTTAATTCCAAATGTTTAAAGAGAAATCTTTATCAATAAGACTGTAATTATATTTCTTTTCTTTGAGAGGCATTACTGTATGTTTGACATCTCAACTCTGATGATATTTTGGTTGTCTCTTACATTCTAAGCTATTTAAGTGAAAGAGTAGAGTGCTGTGTGCAACATCTTTGGTATAGTAATTACCCATTTTTAGTTGATTCGTAGTCTGTATTAATTTATGCCTGTCAGTGTTACAGAATCTCATGTACTGTAGCTATAGGTGTTCAGACTAGTAACGCTGTATGCTAACTCCCATTTGGGCTGTATCATCTTTATACCTGAAAAAATACCTACCAAATTTTTGTTCAATGTTAAAAGCAAAACAGTTTTACAGAAAAATGTTCCTCCATGTCCAGGTTTATTGCAATTATTTAGAGGTGCTTCACAGTGCTGATAGCAACCGTGTGGAAGTCTCAGTAGTGTTTCAAGTCAGTGTCACTTAAGTTTCTAGGAATTAGTTTCTTTTGAATGTTCTTAACAGGTGCCTATCTATTTTTATCCTGGCAGCGTGTGAAAGCTTCCATCTTTGCAGTCACTGATCTGGAGATCTAGAAAGTAAATTAAAGACTGTTTAAAGGGAGTATGAAGTGCTAAATACTCTTCTTTTAGACCAAGTAAAAAGTGCAATTACAACTCTTTCAGTAGTAAGATACCTACTATTAATAGGATTTACCACAGGATTCATCAAGCAGCATGGCTAGGCTTGACTAGAAGCTATATCATGTATGCTGAAATAATTACTGATGGAGAAAGCCAAGACAAAGGCCAGAAAACAGTGAATAAAATTGTAATGAATAAGAACTGCCATAAACAGGAGTAGAAAGGCAGTTCCAGGGGGAAAGTAGGAAGGCAAAGTTAAGTTGGCTGACATTTGAGAAAACAAACTACTCCTCATGATTTTTTTTGTCATTTTCAAGAAAAAGAATGACATACAATCTTTGAAGAAGTCAGGAAGGATTGAACCAAAGCATATACCTGCTTCAGTGTCACCCCCTAAAGAAAAAAGTCACAAAATGTAAGTGACGAGAAGCAACTATTGGCCCCATATTGTTCTTTTGTATTTGCAATAATGCAAGAAAAGAGTATGTATTTTAGCAAATATTTTATCAGAATATCAGATCTCTACTCTAAAATCTAGTCCTGCGTTACAGCGGCAGCTGATAAAAGCATTGTGTTTTTTCCATTGTTTCCTCAATACCTCAGGAAATATTATTGTAAAGTCTCTTCAAAGAATCTAGGTGTAGATCACTACCTTACCATTTTTTCCTAATTATATAGAAGTTGAAATTGTAATATAAATTGTAATTAAATCTCACTGCCACATTAAATCGCACTGCCACAACAACATATTGTTGTTCCTACAACAACTGAGTCGATTTTTCTTTCTCTTTGTCCCTTTCTTTCTCTGTTGAGGTCGAGCTTAAAAGTAGAGTTCAGCTGAATCACTGTACTGCATTGGAGGGCAACCATACGGTTAGTTGAGACTACTAAGGGACTTCAAGATAAAACATCCTACTGTAATTCTATTCTTGTCAAAACTTGTTACTTGAATATTGCATATAAAAAGAGTTACGATGCCATTTTTATTTATGCAAGCATGCGTAATTCTGTGTTTGCATTCTTCTGTACAAAGGGGTTTGGACATGATGCTGCTATTTCTGTTATGAACTGGTTTCTGCACTGAGAGTCATAGCCATACATGATTTATGTAGGTCTGTACAACTTTTTTACAATAAAAGTAGTCCTCTAACTGGTAATTTGGATTTGTTTTCATAAGAGCATAGACTGTAAAGAAAAAGTTCTGTTAAATCCATTGGCAAACTCAATAATATTGTTCTGTCTATTTATTTTGGCTCTTTTTCCTCAATATAAGGTTGCAAACTGAAGGCATTTCCTCTGAAATTTAAGCAGTGAGGTCACTGAAACACTTGTGATAAGATATTGTTTCTGTAGCTTCTGAAATTAGATATGTCTATCTTATCACAATATTTGATAAATTCCACTACAATAGAGTCATCTATGAAAACAGTAGAGCTTGTTTTCATATAAGCTCATTTCAGGTTCCATTTAACTCCTTCCTTTTAAATTTCTAGAAAGGATGCATCTTTTGAAAGACTAATCAAAAGAAAGAAAGAATCCAGATGGGACATCTACATACTAGGAGATAAATTTCCAATTTTGCTCTTGAAGAGGAGTAGCTACCTCATAGATCAGTTTCTAATTTTCCTCCCTGATCTGCTCAAGGTGAACCTAGCTGACTTAAGATCTATGTCATTTCATAAGGTGACTAAGATAAGTAAATCATTTATTTTTAACAGGTATAAAATCTAGCACCACCAGGTATGACTTAGTTTGTTCTGAACAATTAGTAACTCCCTTGACAGAATTAAGCAAAATAACTCTAGTCTATATAAAGCAAAGCACTCATTGCATATTAAAAAATACTTTAAAATATAAAACCTTTAATAATTCACAGATAGCATTACAGCCACATGACACTGCATGAAAACTTACCCCGAAGCATATCTCAAGACCGCGGTAACTCCTATTTCATATAAAAGGAAGATATATCATTGTTAAGCCTTGTGTTACATCTCACTGAAAGTGGTAAAGTCCAAACACTGACTGTAATATGAATTAAAACATAGTCATCGTGGTAGTGAGTAAGTTTTTAACACTTATCATTTTACTTTTTCCACCAATAGTGTAACTGAATTTGATACCAAATTATACTTCTGAAGAAAAAATAAAACCTAGTTCAAAATTTCTAGCCTAGTATAGCATGTGAGGCATGTCTGTGAGTTAGTCTACTTAGCAAGAAGGAAAAGTTATGGGAAAATTCTGACTTCAGATTCAAAGGCTTGGATATTGCCCTCTAACTTAAGTGTGCTTTGTTCTGTACAACAACTAAACATGAAATATCCAGCTAAAAGTAGGTTTTATTTCATAAATATATTATCATCTCACTGTGGGATGGACCTGAAAAACAAAATCTACATAGTCCATCTTTGATTCATGGATAGAAGGAATACTTTAATATTGCATGATCCTACAGTAACCTTTGAGATGTTCCAAGGAGACTGTGAATGAAAACGGAGTGTACTGTTAATATATCACTCACAGGCGATAGAGAGATGTAATGTCTAATACATTATAATCTTTTGTATGTGCATCTCAAATTTGAGACCAACATACTGAAGTCCCTATATCAGAAATCAGTTACACTCTTTTACAGGTGGTGTTATTCCTCACTCTCTGTATGTATGTAAGTCTGTATGCATGTAAGTATGTATTTAAAAACCTCACCTGAATGGAATTAACCATGGCTAAACTAAAAACCACTTGGCTATGGTAAAATAATAGCCACACCTTGTAAATTGATTTTGGATTCCCTGATTCATTTAATTTAAAAGTTATTTTCTCAGAATCTTCATGGTCACCTGAACTGAGAGAAAAACAATGTGCATGCCTTGGATAATCTTTCCTCTGGTGTACTGAAGAATCTCATTCATTTTGCTTGTATACTCTTATGACCAATTTTTAAAAATTCTGCTAAAAACGCAGTAGAATTTAAATACCTAATTCTCATTGAAAGCAAAAGTAATGTTTTGAACTACCCTAAAGCTCCTCTCTCTCTGTCTTTAGCTGGCCCAGAATGTCTGACATCTAGCTCATACAGAGTAAAGAAATGAGCAGGGAAAATGGTATTTTTAAGGAAGCTATAGTGATATTGATAGATTTAATTAGAGGTGCACCTAATACTTCTTTTTCTACTGCTTGTTCTTTACTCTGTGTTTTCTGAGAAAGCATTCCATGTGATGTAAGAAATAAGCTGTAATGTATAACAAATATGTAAGAACTCACAGATGTTGTTCTAAAGGACTGTTGGTGTAACATAATGTAGTAGAATCCTTTCTTTATCCCAGATACTCTTTTAAAAATATTTTATTTAATTTTAGATCTGTGAGATAATTAGTTCCTGTTTCAGGACAGTTCTTGGAGCCTATGGACACTCACCCTTCCCCATTATCTAACTGGAATTAGGAGACTGTTAAGGAATGTTTTTCACAGCAAGTAGTTACTCTGTCACCCCAGAAGGAGTTTTCCTTTTCTGTATGAAGATTGCCACTCTAAAGATCAACATAAAATAAATAGCCACACATAATTTCTTCGGGGCAAAACACTTCCTTAGTATGTGGAAATTGCTCTGTGTCTACTAGGAATCAGTGTGGTGCAGTCTCTGCTTGGAGTGATAAATTAAATGAATGTAGACAACAACTAAGTCACTTCTGTGTTGAAAGTGAATGCTAATGACATTTATCTTGTGCTTCATGATACACTCATTTAAAAGACTAAAACGCTGGGGGAAAAAATCCTGCATTTTAGGAAATATGCATAAACTGTCCTTTACTTGCTCAGTTACAAACTGCTGAGAGTAGCATCAATATGTATTTAAATTATTTTTTAAATCCATGTGTATATCTGTCATATGTCTAAAAAGGTTTTTCATTAAAGTTTCCTGGTTTCCATTTTGAAACTGAAGAAGAGTTAACAGTTCGTGCTATATGAATAACTGGTTTTACAAAAAATATACAAAAGAATATATATATTAAAGCACAATGCAATGGTCACATGCTCAGAACTATTAAACTAAGAATCTGTTGTCTCTATTTATTTGGTATACATTTGTCACTTTCAGGGTGATGTTAGATGTTATGATTGAGCTGATATGCCACCTTATCACAACTGCAAGTGAAGGAACCCCCTCCTCTTTGCCAGTCCTTTGTCTTCCCTGAATACCATCCTGACTGTGCAGGACGCAGAGCTGACATAATACCTTGTCGCTACAGAGAGAAGCCTTGTTGCCTTCCTTTCCCCATCCGAGCACTTAACTCCTCATCATTTCTCCCTTTCCTTCTTCTAGCTACACAGACTTTCTTCCTCCCCTTCACTTAACAGATCTAACTCATTAAAATCAGAGGTTAAAAAAAATAAGGTAACTTCTGTTTGTTTGTAGTTGAATAATTTTTGGTGATAGTGAAATTAAGCAGGCTTGCAGAGGGCTGGGGAAAGTTGCAGGAAGCGGAAAGGGAAGGAAGATGTGTGAGGACTGCTAGTCAAAGCTGCCCTGTAAAACTGTCACTCATGTACACTTCAAACCAGTCTAAGTTCGCAAAGCCATCTGAGGCAATAATCTTAGCTTCACTCCATCTTTACCCTGCTTTTGTGTCTATGCACCATGAACAACTGATTAAGGAAATTTTTTTCCCCTTGTTTTGTTGTTGTTGTTGTTGGGGGTTTTTTTCCCCTGGATAAGCCTTTTCTTTAACTGTACATTTTGGGGAAGAATTTTTTGGTTTTTTTCAGAAAACCTATTTTTCCTATGACTTTCATATTCTTCCGTAAGTGCAATGAAGGTGAATAATGTCCACATTTTCTCTCACATAGAAACATTAAGAGTTATATTAATTTCTTTTTTTGCTGTCCTGTGCCTTTTCAAAACTCATGTTTGGAAATATATAATAAGTTTTTTTATATTGTGGTTTATAGCTGACAATTTCCCAAACTTCTGAAGTTTGAGAAAATCACAGTAACAGCAAAAAATTAAAAAGTATTAAACTCGAATAGACTGTGGAGGAATTCTAGGATAAGCCATTCTTCTGGGTTCAGTATAAAAGTCAATGATAGGACGGGGAAAATATCATTTTAAAAATAAAATGGCAAGTTCACATAATAATCTTAGATTTTATATTAAAAGTATGAATTCACAAAAATACATATGTGCACAGTAGAATATCAAACCGCTTTTATTGCCTGTAGATGATTTCAAGAATAGATGAGCTTTGGCAAAGCACATTTTGAAGAAGGAATTAATTTCACCTAGCTTTGTGATCTATTTAGTGTGTAGTTGATGCAAATACGAGAAAGCAAGATGGACGATATGAATGATCAGTGATTGTGTTTTACCAGCTTGGTACTCAGCCTGTCATGTGTACTATTGTCACCTCCCACTGCTCTAGTCTCAGCTCTACTTGCTAGTGCAGTTAGCCTTACTGTTAATTCATTTTTCTCTCAATGTCAGCATTAAGTGAATGGGTAAGAACTGTCCTTAGAAATATGAGCTATGCTTGAGACAACTTTTAGAACCTTGTAGGTTCCCTCAGGCCCACCTGACCAATCAATTTCAGAATACAGTGGTTTACTGGAGGAGAAAAAAGGCGTTGAATAGATATTTCACCAACAGGGAAACAAAATTTTTACAGGAATGTGGGTTTTAGATACCTAATAATATTGAGCTGCAAAGTAGGGTGCATGAGGTATGAGGAAACAGGTAGCAGCTTTGTCAGTGTTCTTGCAGTTTATCAATGACCTGAAACTCTCCTGCTGAGTTTCTAAGAGGAATAGTCAACAGCTAATGAACATCCATTGCCTTGCCTTCCCAGGTCATCTCCTTTTCAGGTTGAGTTTGTTACTTTATCAGTCTGAAAGTACTTTTACATTAATCTTCCCTAAAAGACTAATTTCTAAAAGGTAGTATTTACTTGAGAAACTACTTTAAATAAATCAATGGGTTAATCAGCATAATTTTCAAATTATAGTCTTCATTTATTTTAAGGGCAGGAACTGTAAGAAACAAAACACCTATCAAAAGATGTACTTGCTTATAAAATATGTCCAGGTAAGTTTTCTCCCCTATCTCATCCCTATTTCTTTTGAACAAACTGACCCTCTCCCACAAGGCATTTTTTCAGCTCTTGAGTTATAGAACATATTTCCTTACAAGTCTTGCAAGCCAAATGAACGGGCAGTCCTTTTCACTGCACAAAACACACACAAAAAAAGAAACTAAGGAAATCTGAGATCATATTCCTGTATAAAGGCTGGGTTGTACTTCTTGAACAAGTATATCAATCCTTTACTGCCTACGAACTAAAAAGAGGCCTGTTATGCTATAGGTAAGAGGTAATTCTTTGTTGGCTTCACATGTACCTTATTATGTGAGATAAGAAATTTGTTGACCATTTGAAAAATGATGTGGGATACAAACAGCAAACAGTAAAGCTCTGTGTTCTTGCATTTGTCTGGATTACTTTACAGGCGTATTTTCAGAAGTGCCGTAGGACCCCCTATTCCAGGCTTACCCAATGTAATGGGAGCAGAGAGAAATGTATGCCCCTAAACACTGGCAATTCCTGGTTGCAGAGCAGTCTCTTACCCAAACAGATAATATCAGTGGGTCAGTCATGCTTCTGTAATGAATTTCCAAAACTGGCCAGGCATATGACTAACAATTGATCTAGAAGTGAAAAAAGAGAACTTTACAGAAGTTAGTCCTAGATGTCTGCTGAGAGAATAGAAACTACAATTACACTCTAATTTTAAATATGTGATCTTAGCAACTTTTTGTATTGTCATTTTTTTCAGCTATGTATGTATGTAGGTATATTTCAATAAAGGCTGATACTTTAGTATTGCTGCTATGAATGACACTAGGGTATAATATAAAGCTGATAAATGTAGTATAACAAAACAAACTGTTTACAACTGATACATAATAAGATACTTAGTTAGTAATTTGGAAGCCAGTACTAGGTATAGACTGTTCAGATACTCTTGATTGTACCATGGATGGTATTAAGATTATCTAAGACATAGAAAGGATATATTTCCATTTTTTTCACAGCATTAAAAAAGAAAAGTCTAAGCAAAGACATAAAATTGCTTTAATTACATTGATTTCTGGTTTTTTAAAAGAGTTTTTGTTTTATCTCAAAACCCAGCACAGCTTTCTGAAATAAAGGCGCTGTAGTTTTTGAGTAATAACACTACATATGGTTAACACCAGACAGTGCCTATGTAAGGCTGGAAGCTGCAAGCTGCGATGTGAAAGTAAAGTGGGAGTAAAACGAATGAGATGTCAGCTACATGCTCAGTAGCTTTTCAGGCAGTATGTTTGAATGAACATAACAGTATTACCATATACTGAGTTATTTTTTTGTTATATGATACCAAGGCAAGGATTCATGCAATTGTTTGTTATTACAATATGTCCTGTGTAAAACACTTTTAGAAGAGGAGCTATTGCTAACATGTGGCATTATATTTGAAGGATCTTGTAAACACCCTTGATTTAATTTCTTAGGCACAATTACATACCTAGTATGCAAGACTGCCTACTGTTGACCAGTATCAATAGCATTGCCAAGATGTACTCTGTACTTGTGTTTTTGAATAACCTCCCTTTAAATGAACTTGCTGGGATCAATGCCAATTATTAGATGTTAATAAGATTTATTTCACCATCAAGGTGCTAATAGCTCTGATCATTTCAAATCTTAGTCAAAGCCATATTCTCAGTACTGTAATCAAAGAGATCTAAGCACCATAAACTAAATAATTAAAAATGTTTTAATGTGTCCAATTAGGTGTTATACCATTCACTCTTTAATTATCTAGTTGCATAATAATTATATACCACGTAATAACACAATACCTCACATACATAATACCTTAGTGGTCTATGTGGTCAGTTCTTAAGCAACTAATTAAACTAGCAAATTGAAGCACTGCAGAGGCAGAAAATTACAGAGGTTTGGGGTTTTTTTCATGCGTGGTCTAAGAATCACACATTAGATGCATGATCACTGATAAAGATCATGGATACCTGTAAAGACACAGAATCAAGGATGAGAGGACTCTTTCATCTCCTGTCAGACAGTAGAGTACTGCACCAAGTTTTAGTTTCTGCACGCCTAACTAGGGTGGATTCAGAGGAGACTTCCCAGATATTTTGAAGTTAAGATAAAAGGTCTTCAGAGAATAATTTAGAAAATGCAATGTAAAGATTTTAACAAAAACATAAGGATCAGTATTCATTTAAAGTTTTGTTCACAGGAGCTAAGGAAAAGTTGTGGTATGCTTCTACTACGTTTGTTAAAAAGTCAGTATCAAACACTCAGCTATTACCTAACAATGTAGGCTATTCCCCATTATTTAGAACTGAGGGACATCTCATCAGATCAGAAAAAAATCATAGAAATTTAATATCTTTATTGATGACCTGGATGAGGGGATTGAGTGCTCCCTCAGTAAATTTGCAAATGACATGAAATTAAGCAGAAGTGTTGATCTGCTTGAGGGTAGCAAGGCTCTGCAAAGGGATCTGGACAGGCTGGCTCGATGGGCTGAGGCCAATTGAATGAGGTTTAACAAAGGCAAGTGCCGGGTCATGCACTTTGGTCATAACAACCCCCAGCAACGCTACAGGCTTGGGGAAGTGTGGCTGGAAAGCTGCCTGGTGGAAAAGGACCTGGGGTGCTGGTGGACAGCCGGCTGAACATGAGCCAGCAGTGTGCCCAGGTGGCCAAGAAGGCCAACGGCATCCTGGCCTGTATCAGAAACAGTGTGACCAGCAGGAGTGGGGAGGTGATTGTGCCCCTGTACTCGGTGCTCGTGAGACCGCACCTTGAGTTCTGTGTCCAGTTTTGGTCACCACAGTACAAGAAGGACATTGAGGTCCTGGAATGGGTCCAGAGAAGGGCAACAAAGCTGGTGAGGGGTCTGGAGAATATGTCTTATGAGGAGTGCCTGAGGGAACTGGGATTGATTAGTCTGGAGAAGAGAAGGCTGAGGGGAGACCTCATCGCTCTCTACAACTACCTAAAAGGAGCTTGTAGCGAGGCTGGTGCTGGTCTCTTCTCCCAAGTAACTAATGAAAGGACAAGAGGTAATGGCCTCAAGTTACGCCAGGGGAGGTTTAGGTTGGATATCAGGAAGGGGTTAGGGAGATGTTCAAAAAAGGTTGGACTAGATGATCCCAGAGGTCTTTTCCAACCTGAATGATTCTATGATTCTATGAAATTGGCTGCAGGGATTATTGGAAGATGCATAATATCTGGGTCGTTTCAGAAGGTTAGACTAGGCAATGTTATCTGGGCTTCAGTTCTTTCGAGTTTATGGAATTTTCCCATTGGTTGAAAGGGAATTTGGACTCTCTTATTACATTTCACACAGGAAGTGTTAATTATATGCATCAGCTGCTTAGAATGTATTTATCTTGATTGCAAATATGTGCAATCTCATATTTTGTGTGCTGTATACCATGAAAACTCTGAGCAAAAGCTACAAGTGTGCTATAAAATAAATCTCAATCACGGTGATCTTGCCTCTTTCATTGCTTGCATATGCAAGCAGTTATTCAAAGCGTATAGAATAGCTAGCTGAGTGGAGTTACATAAGGACAAAATGGAATATGCATGTTTATACAGCCAACTCCCTCTTAACTCCAAGCTGAAAAAAAACATTCTTTTTTGTAGGCTTTTTGGTAATAGTTTTGTTACTTGTATGTCTTAGGTGGGCTTTTAAAAGTAGAAATAAATATGTTCTATTGCATAAAATTACTTACTGAACAGCAGCAAAAATTGTAGTACCTCATATCATATGTGGTAAGATCTTTCTCTGTATCATATGCACTGTGTTGTATAAATGCAGGTATTTGTAGTTAATTGTCCACTGACCAATCCAATATGTAAAATAAAAATAATAATCCATTTTATACCTTTCAGGGGACAAAATCTGCTTAGTTTCTGTGAAAGTATATGCTCATTACTACTGCAGGGCAATTGGTTTGATAATTTAGTATCATGTCTGCATGTAAAAGGTATGACTTTTTCTGCCTTTTTAACCTCATCAAGTTAAATCAAATTTAAACTGTACAGCCAAAATAAATACTTCCAATGGAGGAAATAACACGTATTATTGTATGCAGGAGTCTACTGTTAGCTATATATGATGCTATTCTAAAAATTGTTGAAGACCCAAGCAGCCAAAGAGTGTTGCAAAAGGGAGTCATACAGCTGAACAAGGCAAGTTCACAAGAAGTGAGGAAAAAGGAGATTCTCTAATCAACTATTTCCATGCTACATTGCTTCTGAAAAGAGAAAGTAAAAGCTCTAATTATTAATATATCTGCCTCTTGTGTTAATTGTTGAGCCATTTTCATATATTTCACTAGAATTTTATCTGTGTGCATATATATAAAAAGAACAGAAATATCACAGTAATGAGTTCAATCCATTAATTAACTACTTTGTCAATATGTACTTATGACAGACTTTTAAAACTTGAATGTCAAATTCTAATTCCTTTACTCTAAGTAAATACCACTTTTCAACATGAGTAAAATTGTAAGAATCTGGCAGCAACAGATATACCAGACCTTATTTAATACTAGATAAAATGGTGTTTATGTGTTAAATTAATTTTGTACTGAAAAGATCTATAATAATCACATTGGGTTATCAGTATCCTGGGATACTGGTTCCATTTGTGATACACTATAGTGACCAATAGTATGTTTGATCAACACCTCTAGAATTATGTTTATGATCGGAAATTGCTTTTAGATTCTGGAAAAAAAAAATTCTTGAAGGCTTTCAGTGAGTTGCATGCTAAATTGTTTCAGTGAGTTCAATAGGTCATGAATCATGTGAACTCATCTGACACAATTTGCAATTCTTTTATTTAAGAACAGAATTCCACTGTGGTTTGAAACACATTCATTGTAATGATCACAAAACTATTTTTAATATTTATGGAATGGTACTGCAGATCCCACTGTAAATTCAGAGCATATGTTTACCAGTGACAAGAAACAGAGGAATGCACTAAATTTTATGAACTGTTAATGAGTCAATAAATTGACTGTTTTGCAGCCAGAACTCTGTTACTACTGGCATTGTCCAACATTCCAATCTGGATTTCTTATGGAGAAAGAAGTTCTATTCCAAATTTTAACTCTATTTGTTTCCTTATTTTTATTCACACTGGGGTCTTAAGAAGAAAGACAAAATTGAATGAGAATCACAAGGTACGTTTCTCACTATTGTCAAGGTAGGAAGTTATCAGTATATAGATCTCTTCAGCATCACTCATCTAATATCACAGTTACAGCACATAATCCCTTTCATAAACTTTTCAACCTTCATTTTAGATGTAGTTGGACTGCAAGACAGTGCCCAGAATTTCAGTGCTCTAACGTTTAGAGATGTTCCATATTTATTTCCAGCCATATTTTTATCCATATGTTCTGCCAATATTTAAAGAGCTTAAACAGCTCTTTACGCTTTTCAACTTTTACCTCTTTAAGGTAATTATAGATAGTGATCATAATTCCTCTCAGCCTTTCCTTTGGTAGACTGAACAAGTGCTATATGGCCGTACATGTGCCAGTTCACCCTTCCTGGACATGGGCAGCCAGCACTGTACATCCTGTTCCACTGAGGTCTGATGATAGTACTAATGAGTTTGTATTTCTACTAAAAATATTTTTCCAGATGTATTCTTGGATTGTTTTCATTTTATTAATGACTGAGGCCCTTGACAGTGGTCTGCAATATCCCACGATAAGTTACTGGACTCCTTTTCTTTTGATCCTCGGGTATTTCTGGATAATAAGTGTCACGTTCCAGAGAGAAACTCTTGCCTTTTGCATTATTGCGTTTTGTATAATTTCTGTCACACCCAGATCTTCCTATATGGTAACTCAATGCTCTTCTGTATTAATAATACCATCTAAACATTTCTCATTGGCAAATCTTGTTGCAATGGTCCCCTTTTTAAGAGTTCCAAAACTCATCATGGTGGAAATGAATGGTTAAGCTCCCATATGTCTGATTCTTAGTTTCTTGGTACTTCCCACTGCTCTTTGTTGTTTATCCAGTTCCTCATACATTGACACTTCTTTTTTTTTTTCCTACTAACTCTGACCTTCTCCATTTCAAGTGACATTTGTCTACACAGTGGTATTAGAATGCTTTACCGTGGTCTACCAAAGGTCTGAAACATTTGTCTGGAAACAAAGCTATCAGTATAGTCTGGCATGTTGTACTTTTGCATTTTATCTAAATTACCTGTACTACCATGTCTAGAATTTTGTACATTGCTGCAGTCAGGTTTTTAAGCCTATAGTTAGATAATACTTTCCTTTCCTTGAATATAAAGGCTATTCTCATGTGACACGATGAAATCTTAGTTGCACTTGTTGAAAATACTTGCCATGTGACCTATGCTCAGCTTTGTTATAATTCTGAGATGAAGACTCTCCTGGTCACTTGGTAAAGAACAATAAAGACTTTTAAATTGGTTTGCATTTCAACTATGAAATTTCTCATGCTTTCATAGTTCACTCTACCATTACTCCAATGGCCAAATTTATCTTCTTGTTTAAAAACTGAGGCAAAGTAGTTATTTAGTTCTGAAGTGTACTGAATCACCAGTGCACAGTGACTTTTTTCACATTCTCCTTTTATTTATACAACTGAAGTAATTTTTCTGTTATGTCCTTCACAAGACCTTATTCAGCTTGACTCAGTTGTCTCCATCCCTGAACCCTGAATTCCTTGCTGACCTGTCTTTTTCCCCATTCCTTTATACTGTATTAGCATTTTTGATGTGACTACATATCCTGAAAGGTATGTTGCCCTCATCCTCCTTGATCAATACACAATTCATGATAGTTTAAAGCATTTTAAACCTGAAGTTCACGTATCCCATTGCAACCAAATTCCTATCTCCTCAGTTAAAGCTATGATTCTTTTAGATTATCAGTGGGATGAGCACAGCTAGTGGCCCATGAAAGCCTGGAAATATGGATATCTACAAATAGATGAAATGGGATGATGGAACTATGAGAGGAAATATGAAACAGCTAAACCAAAGTGGTGATGTAGTGTAATTGCTCTAAACAGAATAATATGGACTTTAATTCAGTTTCTAAAATTCAACCAGTTAAAGGCTATCTGAACTATGCTATCTGAACTATACTATCAGTAGTGCTGCCTATTTCTTTTGCAGCACAAATGGAAAAGCTAATATATCACTTCATTTTTACTTATATTTCCTTGTGCTCTGTTTCTCTCAGGCCTCACTTTCCTGCAGCCCAAACACTGTACTTTTGAAATGCATCTGAAGCATTACTCTAGCACTACCGGCCTGAATAAGCATGCTTGTCAAAGTATTTAATACTGTCCCATTGCAACATTTGTCATTAAGATACTTGACCAAGGAGCCATTTTCATTGCCATTTAAATCCAGCAGTCACAAAGATATTTCCAATATGTTCCTAATTAATTGCATCATATACTTTTATGTTCGCTGCACACTAAAGGCATGTTAACCAGCGTATTCCTTATGATCCAACTGTGTGACTTACAGTTAAGCAAATGTGTTCGTTTGTGTCACTGAATATAAAGACAGATTGTAGTGTAGCTGGATTATATCTATAATAGGTAGAATATACATGGTACAAACACAGAAAAAAATATGCCTTTCTTCCCAGTCTAAAAAGAATATTCTACTCTAAGAGAGAAGTGCAACCAGAAGAATGGGAGATAAGTATTCAAATATATCTTTTCTGGTAAAGGTAATTTTTTTTTTGGCTCATAGTACAAAACATGAAGACATACCTGTCTGCACAAAGAAACCTATTTACCTTGCCTTCCTATGGTAATAAGGTATTTCTAATATTTTTTTCTCCTTCTTTTAGTATGACATTTACCTTGTACACAAATAGAAATTTTCAACCTTGCCTAAATGTATTGCATCAAGAGTGTTAGGAAATTATCTTGACCTGCCATTCTAGGAAAGCACAGAGGCCCATCTTAAGTAAAATAAACATTATTTCAATACGAACCATGAAGTTTAAACATTTTATTGGCTTTTGGTCAGAGAGATAAAAGAGGATAATACAAACCGAAAAACTGTGAAGACACCAAAACTGACAGAAACATGTCAAATGAGCTGGTGAAACAGCATGTGACATTCTGGGACAGAAGTTAACTGTTGAAACAATCTGCAGCTGATAAACAAGCAGCACCTCATAGAATAATCATGCCAGTAGTTCAATTTTTTCTACTGGCATTTACTTTTGTATAAACTGAACAATTAAATGGCAACAGCTTGGGATGCTACGATTCAATGGGAAATGATTTACATCACTTTCACAATCGTATGCCAGGGCCATCTGTATATCCAGGCTGTCCACAAAACTGCCTGAGTTAGTTACAACTCATATCACTAAATCTACTGGACAACTGGTTGTCTTTTAATTGATAGAAAGAGGAAATTGCTCTCTTCATCCCTAAGGGCTTTGGTAAAATTTAGAGACTATTTATGTCCAAAGTACAGACTAAAACAAGAGGAGTAACCAATACTGCTAATAATATTTTTCCTTTTTTCCTTTGTACACATACTTTATATGTTACAGTCATCAACATCTCCACAGCAAGTACAAGCCAAAATGAGCAATCTGATCTAGTGAAAGATATCCCTGCCCATGGCAGAAGAGTTGGACTAAATGATATTTGAAGGTCATTTCCAACCTAAACCATTCTATGATATTTTAAAAGTTTAGTCCTTAATACATTTTCTGGGCAGACCAGTGTTCCTCCAGGGCAAAGAAACATACTTTCCAAGGCCAGAAAAATTGTAGATGGACAGAACATATTACACACATCTATGTTAAATTTAAGAGGGTCTCTTATCTTTGCTTACACAGTGGCTTGCAACCTAAAGCAGTTAAATAGGTGGCTTTTCAAGTCACTATTCACTAAATGTTGCAGTTGTACTTTGTGAAAACTCTACTAAAGGCCTGATGGCAATAGTAGTTGATGTACCATTGCTAAAGTTTCAATATCTCTCACTCTAGACAGAAAAGCCTGATTTTAGTCTGCAGCAAATTACCACTCACCAGCCACTATTTAAGTCTACCACGAGTTCAAACTACATTTGCACTTCAAACCAGAAAATTGTTGGTTATAACTCTAACACTTCCCAAATAAAAATGACATTTGGTAGTCATGACTATTTTTGTCTTGAATAGGTGATAAATTTACTTTCTTAGAATTCCAGTAACTCTGATACTTATGGTGAACCTTGTTCTATAAAAATTCTCAGTGTCTAACAAAAACTAGCCCCCTAACAAATTTTTTCTTCTACTAAAGGTACAGGAGAAGTCAGAAAGATGACAGACTTCATGATTCCTCACCTAGATTTTTTTTTATTTGCAGTCAGAATTGGCAGAAAAAAAGTGATGCAGTCTTGGAGTGCAGACGGTGTGTTATAAATACTGCAAAGCTCTGCTTTGAGGACACTGGTGAATACATTTCTCTTGAGGGTTAAAATTAGCCTCCATGGTGGCAAAAAAATCAGGATGCGATCCTCTCCCCACTGACATCAAAGGAAGATTTTGTCTTAATTTTGTGGAACCAAAATTTCTTCTGAGGAGTCCTGCAGTCATGACAGGAGAGTACTTCATACTAAGCTAGTAAGACAATAATTTCAGCAGTAAAATGGATTTGCACCCATTGTATTTATCTCCTCCTTAATGCTTTTAATTCACTGAAAAGGCTTAAGCCAACACTTTACCCTGCTAAAATTGAAAAAAAAAAAAAAGTGAGTGATGGTAATGGAAAAGTAATTTATTTTCAGATTTCTATTGCAATGATATCTTTGGTAAAAATTCCACAAATACCATTCTATATGCATCCTGTCCATCTCTTTTTAACATACAAATGAAAAGATTGTGTAAGAGCTTCTGTTTAATCTCCTCTGTCTGTTAAACATTCCAGAAAAAGAAGCCATTTTTCTTGAAACAAGGAGGTTATTGACCCAGATGGCATAAACCTCACATCTACAATGTCAACAGAAAAAATTACTGCAAAGGCTTGAAAGTCCTATTTGCCCATGCAAATTCAAAGGCATGGCCCTTTTTATCTGTATGTTTTTCATGTTCACTGTTATGTGAAAGTCCGATTAAAAGCTTTTCAAAATAACCTGAGTGTGTAATTAGGGGGCACACAGCTCCCATCTTGAGGTTAATATCCTCACAAACATGCAAAGTACAAATCTAGCAGAGAACCAGTCTGTTTCATAATTCAGTTCCAGTGTCTCTCCCCTGCACTTAAAGGCTTACAGTGTTTTGCAGAATGATACATTCACTGTATCAACTTAGATTCGTTGTATCAACTTGGAGAATGAATAGTTGTTGAGATATTAATGTTATACATACTAATAGGTTAGTATTAATAAGTTGCCATGTTCATTTTTATCTGGATTTGAAAACTAATATTTCACCCAAAAGTCAAGTAATTTTTTTCTCCCTTACTTTCAAGTACCACATTGAAAAAAAAATAGTATAAAGACATTCCTGTGCCATGATGTAAAAATATATTTTGCTACAGTGTGTTTTAGTAATTCATAAAGCAAATGATTGTTCTAAAGAAATTGACAGACATGGGCTTGAAATGGTGGGTCTGAATTCTGGAAGTAGTTGGGGGGAAAAGACAGCTACTGAAAAGACTCACAACTGAAAATAAGACAAATTACCAAATATTGATAGGAAACAAATAACTTATGCATTTCTTTCTTTTATTCAGAATAAAGCCAGTATTCTAGGAAGCAATTCTTTATTACTTTTTTACTAAAAATAAAGATTAAAAGCTCCATCAGAGTAAGTCTGCAGTCATGAAACAGCAACATTAAATATACGTAAGTGCTGGTGGAAAGGAAAAAATACGTAGCTTTGATAGATGTATTTATGTCCGTAAGATGTAGGAACTTAAAACTCTCCTCAAGGTGTAGTCATGAATACTCATTTTACAAATCCAGACAAGGGGTAGTGTGAAGAATAAAATTCACCCAATGACCTGTACTGAACCATGAAAATGGGACTGTTGCTTCAGATCATTTAACTGTCATTTAGCTGCCTTTGCATTTTTCTGTCTTTCCTTTTCCATCAGCCTGATTACCACAATATTTGTGTATGTACAGAAGGTTTCTTCAGTCTAATTTACCCTCATTATCTCTCATAATTCATTCTCTGCTTAGGACATCAAAGGTTTTGTAAGACAGTGAACTTCTGTACATACTAAACCAAATTAGAACATAGCCTACTGAGGAAGATGTAACAATAGGCAAAGATCAACACATAAAATAATCTTTTTGAAGGCACTTAAGTGAGTTTAGGCCTAAATTTAATTTTAAAAAGTGGAAAGGTAAAAGGGAAGGAGAAATACTTCCATAGAAGCAAGAAGGAAGATTGTCTTGCTACATGTATTTTCTGTACTGTTATTTCTCCCCAGTACCATTCCATGTTAAGCAGTTTATGTTAGAGTTTTTTATTTCTTTTTATTTCTTTTTATTTCTTTTTTTTTCTTTTTTTTTCTTTTTTTAGGAGGGAAGGGAGAGTGGATTGAGTGCTTCTTTATGTCCTTGTCATTTATTTTAACTTTTATAAGTGATTGACATGCATTTATGAGACAGAAAAAGAAATTGCTGGAGGTGATATACATCTTGAACTAAAAGGTGGTGAATTCAGTTAGCAAGAATAAAGGGCATGCCATTTCAGTAAGAAGATATAGCAGAGCAGAAGAATTCTGTCAGAGAGATCAAACCCCCTCCATCATGCTTATTTTGCTTTGTCTTTCCTGAACAGAAGTATCAGGTTTTACATTATGCTGATGTAGTAGGAGAGATTCTATTAGAAGTGGGTTTTCTGGGAGTGCATCCAATACTTGAAAGTGAGCTAGTGGATCAGAGAGTGCTCCCTGGGCTGTGCAGTAGGTGAGCTGCTGGAGTTGACAGTATAGTTCCTGCCTGATCAACCACATGTTGGAGTGGAGCAAAAGCTTAGTGGCAGAGCCAGTGCTATATTAAAAGCTCTGTCTCAAGAAAAAGGAGCAATCAAGAAAATGTACGTTTGATGATAGGATTCAAGACCAGCTTTGGGATCTCTGCTGCAAGAGAGGGTTGTAAAAGCTGCTTTTTCTCTCCCCTCACTGGCACAAAATAATCTTTCCAATTGCTTAAAGCAGTGATGAGATATTGATAGGGAAGTGTCAGTGCAGTCACAGGAATGAAGACTTTGTTGTGCCACTGAATGATAAGGAGAAAAATGACAAGGAAAAAGTGAAGATCTGCCTGAAGGCAAGAAAGCCGTATCACAAATAATGAAAGATTTCAATCAAGAGGAAAAGGCAGACAAAACTAGCTCCTTTCCTGTCCTTTGTCCTGTTGCTGTGGGTCCAGGAGCAATGTTTATCAAAATGAATAGTATAAATAATTCTATGAACACATGTTCTTCATAAGTGGCAAAGATCTCTAGAGGACAGTGCATTAAATTGTGGATATTATCTATCCATACCAAAAATCAGAAAAGCATGAAATTCATAATTGACTCAATTTACCTCATTTATTAGCAGCCTAGACCTCTGTTTGAATTAATATTGCCCAATGGAATTTCAAGTGGTGGTGACATGGCGTAGCATGACACAAATTAACGCCTGTTCCCCTAACTGTACTGCAAACCACCCATATCTCCAATTAGGTTCGTTCTAATCTAATATGCATGCTTTCACGACTTCTAGTGACAATAAAATATGACTGTTTCCCCCTTCCTTCTCTGATGCCAGACTTATTTTACCAAGTAGCTGATTTTCCTAATAGCATGCTGGCATTTGCAAATAGAGTACAGATTACATTCTGACTATCTTATGCTACATTGCTGTGTGCTGGTACTGTAGATCACACCTAGTCACAATTAAATGTATCATTTTACAGACAAGGTACAGTAATGGCCTGAACAGACATTGACTATAACATATTGCCTATCAGTTTACCATATAAATGATAAAGTTTAATACTTCCTACTGCTCTACCATTTTTCCAACCAATATTGGGGTTTGCCATTTTTCTTCCTAAGTAACTTGGAAGTTTCTTGTTTCTTTAGTATGAATTAAACTTGACAATGTACTAGATACTCAAAGACCATTTTGATTGCTGCCTGTAAACAAGCAGGTAAGGCCTGAAAAAATAGGATACTTTCTGTTGATACTGAAGGGTTTTATGTTAGATCCCTAGAAATGTCCAAACAGCAATGTCATTGAATTCTTTTTACATACAGTATTTTACAATCAATTATGAAAAAGGATGAATAAAATAATGCAAGTTTCTTTTAATTTGAAAAAAAAAAAAAAAAAAGGATTATAATAGCAATCACGACCTTGGCATTGGGAATTTCCTGGGGATTTAATAACCAGCTAGGGGGTAATGGCCCTTGGCTTTGCCTCAGACCATCAGCTCTCCCAGCTTGTTATTAATCCCCAGAAAATGCCCTATACATCAGTTATTAATGTCTACATTCTCTGTAGGCAAATTCTTTCCTAATTTCACAATTTTTGAGGAAATGAAGGTATAGATTCAAAATCTCATAAAATGCTATATTAAAAAAAAAAATCAGTGGCAATTTATATGTTTATATTGCTAAATAAACTCACAATATTTTAAGTTTGAAGTGAACTTACTCATGGTAGCTCTATTAATTCCAGTCAACTTTTGATCAGGCCAGATAAATACTTCTATGACTGTAGATTTTATTATGTCATAATCGAAATGTCTTGCATGCAGATTTTCTACAAAGGCAGAAGAGAGTATCAGTTCATGTGTTTCCTTCAGTATTCAGTTCTTTTTCCTTTTTCCCAAGCATTGTGTTTTGATAATGTTCTTATCAATGAATGCAAAAATAAAACAGCAACAACACTATCCTATCCATGGCTACAGAAACCTTTTTTTTCTTTTCTTTAAGAGAATTAGCTTGAGTCTCAGTTCTGTGCATGTCAGAAAAAGCCTAGAAGGAAATAGAGGTGAATTAATATAGCTGTTTTGAATCAGAGTTAGGTTTTGCTATAAGGAGAAAAAAAAGTCTTTGAGGAAGACTACAGGTTATTGATTGAACTGCTTTACATTAATATGAAAAGCTTTCAATAACACAAGAAGTAGTAAAAAGAGAGAAAAGATGTATTTTTATGTGATGTAATGATCTTTTCATCTCGTGTGGATCCAAAATAAGTAGATCTATTATTGCAATTGCTTATTTGCTTACTTAGTTATAAAATGGAAAACAATACTGTGGCAAACTAAGGAGTCATACTATACAGTTTCTTTTATAATGTAATACTTGAGGAATTTTTAGTATTGGTTCCATGAGTTTCCATTTCCTATCTGCAAAATATTTACTGTGTACATTTTATAATTAAGCAATGAGATGAGACAAGCAATACACTTCCGTAAGATTATAATATGCCTCTGGCAGTGTTATATGGGACAAGGTCATATCTAGAATTACTTTAATCACCCAAGTATAATAATTGCTTGGAAACATACTCCCTGTAGTGTCTTATTGCTAATAGAATTATAGCTGAGTCACACAATACGAGCTAGAGTTAAGCCTGGATAAGTAGTTCTAATATAAAGGCCCTTTTTTAAAAACTGCTTTTGACTTTCAAACATTGGTCTTTTAGGCTTACCTATGACTGGTAAAAGCTCTAATTTGGTGAAGTGTTAAAAACTACCTTATAGAACTCATTTTTCTTGATACCCATGCCTATTAATTTGAAAACAAAGATCAAAATTAATTAAAATGCTGTTCAGTGTGGGGATATTAATAAGGAAACAGAAGGCAAAACCGTAAATCCAACCCACCAGATCCCAAAGCTAAGGAGAATTCATGGGCATCACAAAGACATAAACAAACTTCCATTTCCTCTGTCTACAAACTAAGCCATGCTGCTACTGAGACCTAGTCAAAAGTGCATTTTCTTGCTGAAGGCTGGCCAAATTTGACCAAGTGTAACTTAGACTCAGCTACTATAAAGGGCCAAGAAGAAAGCACTCGAGAGATAAAGGCACTGACATTGTGAAAACTTTTCTGGTATTTCTGAAAAAAGTAGCATTAGGAACATCTGCTTAAAACTAACGAACACAGCTTCTTACAAACCAAGAGAAGCAACTTTTCAGATCTGGACAACACAAGTCTAAAGATTGTTGCTGAGATTTTGAACTACATCTGAAGATGAAATAAAAACCTGTGCACAGGTATGAGATAATGAATCTGGGTTAGAGCTTAAGACAGTAACTACTCACAAGACTTGCAGTGACATTTCTAGTCACAAAGAACCAGAGTAGGTTAAGCAAAGTGACAGACACAGGATGACAATTAAAATCTCATATTAAAGAAAGAAATAGTTATAAAATCTAATCTGGCCTTCCACAAGAAGGCCACCACAAATGCCACTCTTTTTCTATATGGTAAATAGGTGCTATAATTAAACCAATATTGTCTGATTAATAGAAAACAAATTACATGAGACTTATTAGTTATGATTGCAGCAGAGGAACCACCTTCTGTCTTTCCAGGTGTGTGGTACATCTGCAAGAAAAAAAATGATATTTTTGTTTTGTCTAAGTCATAGCCTACTCATCTTCATGCATTTTTCCTTAAAACTGTTTCACAAAGGGTAACAAGATCATGGACTATGGACTGGTCCAAAAAAATGAATTAACAAATACTCAGTGGCAATTCCAGTGCCAGTATTGCTGTGTGGCCCAGAGATACACTTGGGAGAAAGTGTGGACCACCCTTGAAATCCTTGGGAAGAATAAACATCCCTTAGGGATTATGTGAACAATGAATAAAGTTCATTTTTGGCTTTTTAACCCCAAAGTTCTTCACAACACAAGGTCCTGGTTTTAACTTCATTATCTATGACTTCCATTTGAAGAAGCTCTTGAGGTGAGAAAGAGGCCAGTAAGGTATTTTATTATCTAGCTAATCTTCCTGGCAGAATCTTAATGCTTCATCTATTTGTGTCAAGTGGAACTATTATTTCTTCTGTTTTAACTTTAAAGGGTTGTTGTTTTGGGTTTTTTTGTATATGCCTGTAATGAAGGGAACATATAGTCACACACTTGGAAGTTTTATATATAAAAATCTGTTGTATTTTGTATTTTTTCGGGAAACAATTAGATTCAAGTCACTGGGCTGTCTGAATACAGATAACCTGCACCTCTGTAGTGTTACATATTTGAGAACATTTCCTGAGGTATGTAGATCATTTGAGTTCTTGTGCCTATATTCAATATTCTATGAGCAAGGAACTACAATTATCACCATTTTGCAGGTAGATATATGGGAGAGTTTATTATTTGATCAACAGGAAGTAATCAAATTTAGGCCTCCTAATTTCCAACACCCATTTTCACGCTAACAGCTTCATTTAACATTGCTTAGCGGTGTGCCAGGCATAGAAAGAAGATGTGAATATGGAGGACAGAAAAGCAATTTTATATTTAGCAGTAGTAGTTAAAATTAATCTGGAAACTTTTTGAAAACAGGTATGTTCATTATATTTCATGATAGATCATGAACTTAGAGAAAAATGATAAGAATGGTCATGAATCTGGAAGACATGTCAAGAAGGTGTGAGATTGTTTACCACTGAGAAAGGGGAATAACAGCTGTCAGTAACTGTATACAAAATAATGATGACATGAAATTTCTCACATGGTGGCATGAGAATAAAATTTTTTAAAAAGAAAATATTTTTTCATAAAAACATTATCTGACTGAAGAACTGACTGATGTTGACATCTGGAATACAAGATTCAGAGACATCTATACAGAAAATAATATTTGGTTATCATAAATGATAGTAATAAAAACATGGACATGAATTACATTTCTAGGTTTAAACCAACCTAGAAAGTATAAGCAGTCAGTGTCAGATTATCCTACACAAGCCATCTGTTAGGTTATTATAATCTTTCTTTAAAGTATTTTACATAGGGTATTGGCAAAAGAGAGGGAACCTGGGTCTGAGCCAGTATTACTCTTCCTATACTCTTGTACAGAACTATCTGAAGAAGTGAAGTAATCGTTTCCTACCATGCACCCTGAAAGAACACAACCACACATTTTTCGAAGAGATGCAATTCCTGGAAAGATAATGTGTTCCTGAAATAATAACAGCATGTAAGAATCCCATTTGCAAAAGTAAATAAAAGCATCTGTAAGGATGGATCTTGAAGGATCATAGTAGGAAAGGTCATTATCTGAACAATGCAAACTTCTTTTAAAGAGAATTGATAAATAGAAGAAATATGATCTATCACACCTGAAAATAAAAATTCATTTATTCCAGGTTCTCTTTTCTTATACCTAAGCATAGCACAGAAATAGTACTATTTTTGCTAGCAGAAATCTAGAAATACCATATCAAACTTTTCACAGAAAATTTCCAATAATTAAACAAATGGAATTTTTCTGAAGTCTATATAAGTACAGCATTCTTGGGCAGCAAGGATTGTTGCTTCCCATAGGTTTAAAATTATTTAAATAAGGAAACAACAGTGAGAAAGGGGTAACAGGGTGAAGCCTAAGCTCGAGATATTAGCAAACACTTTGGTTGTTAGTATTTCTGATACAGGGGAAAAAGAATGCTTAAATATTGCTATCACTGCACTTCAGCATATGTCACCATATGTTTTTGAGCATAGCCTCACATCAGTATGACCACATTCAGGTATGATCACATACGCTTAAGGGATGTTCATAAACCAAAGTAATCTCTGGGGGTGGTGTAACATAAACAGCAATCCTGAGTGAGCTGTAGGATATACCGCTATTTTAAGATCATCTATCACAGGCTTGATGTTCTGTTTTTCTAGGTAGCACTTTATTTTATGCCATGTTTTAAAGTTGAAAAAGAAAGCTTAAAATCTAGTTCTCTAAAGCCCCCATTCCCACAGAAAGCAACTCCTCAGAACTACACTCCTTAAACACAGACAAGAAAATGTGGCTTTGCAAGTGGTAATTTAAGATGACTGCTTCAGAAAAAAAGTGTTCATGTCTAATGGCCGTCACCTCCTTATTGTGGTTATCTACCTCATTCATGTCATTCCTTATGCTTTATTTTATTCCATTCATGTACCACGAGGAAATAGCTAGCAGAAAAATGCCAAAGTATGCAGATTATACAAAATTATTCATCATGGTCAAAGCTGAAACTATGTAGGAAAAACTGAAGACTTCAAAAAGATCAAATGGATTTAGCCAGTGATAGCTAACATAGCAATTACAATTCACTATCACTAAAGATGAATTAAGGCTAATGAAAAAACCCCAAACATACACAATGCCGGATTTGATTTAGCTGTTGCCAAGAGCAGTCAGGATGGCAAACAGATTGTTGGGAGTTACTGGGAAAGGAGTCGGGGTATAAACAGAGATATATTAAACTGCTTGTAGATCTTTGGTGTGCCTACACTGTAATTACTGTATGCAGTTCTGGCTATGCTGTCTGAAAAAAAATGTATGGTACAAGTGATAAAAACATAGAATGCTGACAAGTGTGAGCAGGGGGTACGAAATAAGTTCTGCAAAGAAAATAAACTAGTCTCCAATTAATAGGGAGGCAACGGAGAGGGTACTTGAAATTAAGAAAAAAGAAATTATAAATGGTGCAAAGCAGATCAATTGAGAACCATTATTCTCAATACAATAACTAAGAGGCCAAGTTAAAAAAATGAGATAATATTTTTAAAAGCAAATAAAAGGAAACAATTTTTTTTTTTTGCACAGCAATGTGAAACTGATGGCCGGATGATACTCAAAATGCAAAAAATCACAATACAATTAGATAAATTTGTGAAGAACAGATATATTGATGACAGTTAAACATGGCCATCCTGATTACGATCTGGAGTAGGAATTTCTGCTGCTTCTGACTGTGGGAAGGATATGCTGGCAAAAGATTTAAGTATGTCTGTTTCTGGAAGTACCTTGATCAGTTACTGTCAGAGACAGGACACGGGGCTGAGTGTGCTGACTTAGAAAGGCAGCTGGATCTAATGCTCCACTCCTATTTTCTAAATATTCAACATGTGAACAAATACAGTTTTAAGTTAATATTGCCATAATATTTTAATTATTATTTACTTTATTGTCCTCATGTGTTGTTATAAAAAAAGATTAATTTCACCTATTTGCAAGAATCCTGGATATAATTCAAGTTAGCACCCAAAACCTTATTCTATGTAACCAAAATTGGTGTGGGCAAGTTGTTCATAAGCTAAAATTATTCTGTCATCTGAAATTTATATGGTCTTTACACCACATTATTTGAGGAATAAAACATTCTTCTTTGGAGATCTTTTCTGCCTTCTATCTCAGCTTTATATTTTGCTTTGCTTCTATCTCAGGCTGTTCCCACCTTGTCTTCCTAAAAGCTTTCACAGAATTGTTTCCAGTGAAAATCTTTCCCCTGCCGCAGGACTTGCTATCCCACACTGTAGTTATATATAGCATCTACAAGGTTGTCAGGGTAATGGAGGTTGAACTGACATGCCTAGAGTTGGCAGATATATTTTAGGCATCCCTACACTGTTCTGCCACTTAATTTAAGCTGTGTTCAAAGCAGGCATAACCCCTGTAGCACAATCAAAGTGTGTTATATTCCATGGTAATTTAGTTCCCTGTCTAAGCAGAACATTACCAAATCCAACTAGTGAGTTGTATGCACAGCAAATGTTGATCAAACTTTGGAAAAGTGTGATGATGTCCTCGGACAGATGTCTTTTCCTTTTTATAGTCTGTGCTTAATTATAATTAACTTTGACTGGAGAGGAACAGGCACAATGAGAGACACACATATCAGGGATTATTGCCACGGGATTTTTGAATAGGAAGCACTCAACAACTTCAGAGACAGCATATTGAGAACTAACCAGAAAATTTAAGACCATTAAAATATTTTGAGCTGGTGAATAGAAATTATCAATTATTTCTTAATATTTGTTTGCAACATAATTTTTGGAAAAATTTAGGGTCTTTCAAGTGACACTGAAAACACAAAGCCATTTGATACTGAAGAAAGCAGGCTTATAGAACATGAAATGCCAGAAAGCTGCAAATTAGTGTTATTCTTTTATAAATGCTCTGTAGAAAGTGGGCAGTCTGGAAGTTAGAGGGAAATTACAGTGGACTGAGAACACATACAATCAAATAATTATGAACCCCACTGAAAATCATTCCATTGAAAGCCAATTAACAACCTTGTCTATACATCTCTTCCAAAAGCCTGCTAGTAGAAACATCTCTTTTTGTATTGATTTCCATTGACTCTCATATACTTGCCTGCCATGTAAGCTATTTAAGTAAATGATTTTTTTTTTTTCCAGGATCTACTTTGGGACATATCAAAGCATTAAAACATAGCAGCATTTTCTATTAAACCAAAATACACTATTAATAATATTAAGTACTACACTTCTACATAAAACAGAAAAAATGTGTGTATTTTCAAGTGATCCTACACACACTATTTTTCCTGAGTGTAGGTGAACAGCTCTCTACCATCCACCTTGGAAATAGTTATCATACACTGATTACAACTAAGAAGAAAATTCTCAGCTACAAACTTGCCTATATATTCAAATACAGCAAGAAGGAATAACCCTACCTGTATAATTAAGGCATTTGTAAAAGTGAGAAGCAAGAGTGAAGAAACTGATTTCTAAATGAGAAAATTATACAGAGAAACCCCTACTTTCTTTCCAATAATTAAGTTTCTCAAGAAAATTTGCTGAACTTTCACCCTGTAAACCTTATCTATAAGGCATCCAGATATGAACTCTTTTTCTTTCCTGTCTTTGACCAGGTAACAACTCTTTGTAATTCTTCAAATTTCCCACTGGCCACATTTGGAACTGATTTTCAATCACATCATCTCTTTAATTAAAATCTCAGCAAATGTAAGGGTGGAAGGGATGGTTTTGGGGGCGGTGGTTGCTTGATGCAGTGCTGTAAGCACTGCTGTTCCCAAAACAAAGGGAAAGGCTGCCAGGCGAATGGCACAGCACCTCCCTATAACAGCTAACTGCTTGGAGACCAATGGGGGGAACTGGACAGCACAGTACAAAACTGTAAGGATTAGTGACCCATGTAAAAGAATTAGATATCGAACACGGTCTGTAAAGGGGAGCAAGAAAACATTTATTTTTTGCTAAAAGAGAAGGCTTTACCAAAGAGCTCTTTTATCTTTCTTTCATTTTTTTTTTCAACAAGAGCAGCTGCGAAAGGTAGCTTTGAAAGATACTGCATATATTTTAGAGATTATGATATCATAAAGGGAAAGAGTTTCAAAGTTGGTGAAAAGAGACATCAGAATTTTTATCCGTGTTGCCCCAAATCTTTTCTGTTTAAATGTTTAACTCAAACTCTTGGCATACACTTAGAAGAGGGATCTGCAGGCTTGTTGCCAGAGCTTTTATGTGCAGAATCAAGGTCTCTTGGATTTTCAAAAGAGGACAAAAAAGCTAGATTGTTCCTGTTAGTTGCAAAATACATACAATGCTCCAAGCTGACAAGTGGTTTTACTTCAGCTGGGTTTGCAGTGACAACAGTTAGAGAAAACAGCAAAACAGTCTTATTCCACATCTGTTGAGCTAATCAGAGGCAGCCTTTTGAGAGAGATCCCAAGATGCTTTACAAGAGAAAAAAAAAGCTTTCTCAATGTCAGTTTGCTGAGATAATAAACAACACAGAGTAGTCAGCTAGACCACACAGGCAAAAGAACCTGAGTACATTAGAGCTGCCAGTGCTTGGCTAAACTATACATCTCCAATAAAGATACTAGTTCAGCCTGGCAAGAGAGCATTAGCATGGGAAGCAACTTGCGAACATTAGTGCTGCTGACTGGATTCTGAGATAGGTGCAGTTATATTTCACCTACTACAAAAAGAAAATTTTTGTATGAAAGGAGAGAAAGGCAGAGAAAGTCAAATCTTACAGCCATAACTATCCTGGCTGTTTGGTAATCATTGTGACTATGCTTGCCCCTCACTGGTGTTGCTCCACAGGCTTTTAGAACTTACAGGGACTTTTCACTGATACTACAGATTTTCCCTAATGACCCCAATCAGTTAATTATTTTCTTGCACTGACAAACTTGTCGTCTTTCACAAGGAATGTCTGCTGAAAAAGATGTTACTCTACCAAATGGTAAATAACAGAAAGAGGTGAGGGGGTTCAATATCCTCGTAGAAACTTTGCTCATATACATTGCTTCATTCCTTTCCAATATTTTTCAGACTATGATTGATTTCAGAAGTAGAAATGCAGATGTTTATCTAGACAAATATTTGCATGCACTTAATATTATATTGCATCACATTACATAGAAACCCTCACCCTAATTAAACTAAGGTATAACCAATGTATGGATAAACTTGAAGGAAGGAGTATAAAGTTAGTTTATCCAAGTGCTGAGTAATACAGTTTATGTGGAACAAGATATTCCATTCTGTTACAAAAGATCTGATTGAAACTGCTAAGGGTATTTTTGAGCACCCATCTTGCATTCTGTTTTTCCTCAATCCCTGTTGTATTTTCTTTGTTGCTTGTAAGCAGTGGAGGAAGATAATATAAAGCCCTGGAGAAATTAACTAAGTAGACACCTCCTAAAACACTTTAGGGGGGGAAAAAAAAAAAAAAAAGAAGGAAAAATTGACTTTACAAAGTAAGAGGAATCCTAGTGGACTCAATCTGAATGAAATCACAAAAGCTTCCTGATTAATGTGCTTAATGGCATTTATAAAACATTATAAGTCTGCTGAATATCTTCAATATATAGATTATAAATATATTAGTTTGAGAAGCTACCACAAGAGGATTTCTGAAGTTAGAAAGCTATGCTTTTCTGAATTGCAGAATTTTTATATTTATTCACAAAGCTTTACTCTTTTATGCTGATAACAAGTGTCCAAAAATATTCAGAATCACAGCAATTGTCTGCCTTTCAAATGTGGAATACAGGATAAATCCTTCTTTGCAAAATGCAAAAAAAAAAAAAAAAAAAAAAGAGCTAAAAATTACGTGCAGTTTTTATTTTTATATATGGAAAATTTAAGAACCGTATTTATTGCATTAGCTATGCGTCTGCTGCACATGGACCAAATATCTACTTGCTTCCTAGAAGGCAAAGTGACTGCCAGTTTGCATTTAGTTCTCCTAGCTTGATCAAGTGGATTTAAGCAAGCTAAAATGACAACTGGACATTTAGCTATCCCACACAGCCTAGCTGTTGTCATGTTTTAAAAAAGAGTAGGAAAGAGCTGGTTGTGGCTGCAGTTTTCCTGATTGCCCTTGTATCCAGTAGATGTTATCATATAGCTTTCAGTTCTTTGAAGTGCATCAATAGCTCCATATCTTTTAGTGTGGATTTCCTCAATTTCTTAAGATTGATGCCAGATCAGGAAACTCAGGCAGAGCAGTAAGTACTATAATTTCTCCCAGCATCATACATCACCAATGCAAATTATGTGGGGGGTTTCTGTTTACTCTAGGGCATCTACTGAGAACAGAATATGGTAACTTTCCAAGACTGCCAAAACCAAACTTGTACTTCTATAACCTCCTGAAAAATATATTATGTAAATGCTGTCTATCAATCCAAAGGGTAGATGTGGTCAAATCCAGGATGATTTTCTAAGAATCTGTATTTTCACAGGGCAACTTAATGATAAAGAAAACAAAGATAGAAAACTTAAATCTTCTTAGCTGCCACAGATTGTCATGAAGGAAGTAAATTTAGCATTTAAAAGGTGAAATTTTAAGAGCACCTTGAATCACTTTAAACAGACATATAGATGAGGAGAAGCCTTGTGTAGCCTTCTTCAACATAAGGAAGGGGCAAATGGTTTTAATGTTGAGTACTTATTCTAAAGAACTCTGAAGCATCGCATTTTCAGGTTACATATTATGAGACCCAACTAGCAATAAACACTGGTAATGGAGAAGAGGAAACCTGTAGATAAACAGCTCAAAAGATCAGAAAATCCATTCTGAAACACAAAAAATGCTAACACCCAAGAAATCATCACACATTTTACTTGTACTAATTTTAAAATATAGAGGAAACACACAGAGAAAGTGCTGATTATGCGGTGCATCTCTCTGGGGAATATCTATGCTTGGACTTTTAAAGTATATGGGCAATAATGGGTTGTGGTTCAAAAGGGTATTCAACATTTAATTGTGGTTGCATTGCAGTCTTAAATTGGTGAACTTGTGTTCTGTTGTCTTTCATAAAAGTGCCAGTAATTACACTGTTTGACCCTTTCCTGTGCCTGAAATGCTAGCTGATCTTGCATCCCATGACAGTGATGTTCTACAGGAGAAGGGAGCTCAAAGTTTTGCATAAATGCAGTAAGAGATTACTTCAAACCATAAACCTAACACTACCAGGTCCACCACTAAACCAAGTCCCTAAGCACCACATCTACAAGTCTTTTAAATACCTCCAGGGATGATGACTCAACCACTTTCCTGGACAGGCTGTTCCAGTGCTTGGTAACCCTTTCAGTGAAATAAAAATTTCCTTATATCCAATTTCAACTTCCCCTGTCACAACTCTAGGTAATTTCCTCTCGTTCTGTCACTTGTTACTTGGGAGAAGAAACCAACATCCACCTCACTACAACTTCCTTTCCGGTAGTTGTAGAGAGCAATAAGGTCTCCCCTAGCCTCCTTTTCTTCAGATTAAACAACCTCTGTTCCCTCAGCAGCTCCTCATGAGACTTGTTCTCTAGACCTTCACCAGCTTGGCTGCCCTTCTTTGGACACACTCCAGCACCTCACTTTCCTTCTTGTATTGACATGTCCAAAACTGAACTCAGTTTTTGAGGTGCACCCTCACCAGTGCCCAGTACATGGGGACAATAACTTCCATAGTCCTGCTCGCCACACTATTTCTGATACTGAAGTATTACTAGAGTATTTCTAGATATGCAAAGAATGCTTTTACTTATCCATCAAGCAATGTTTGTTAGACCAAATGAAAGTGTTTATATTCAAACAGCATCATATAAATATATGATCATCAAAAATATAAAGTGTTTATATTCAATCCAGCATCAATAAAATCCCTTAAGATTTTATTACTGATTAAGTAAATCTTGTTGCTTTTCAGTTCTTCTAAGAAAAAGAAGCAATAAAGCATTCAAACTCTGGCAACAATATTTGACTTAGGCTTTAGTAGGTTTTTGGGGAGAACAATTGATGCATTCATGCATAATGTAATGAAATATTCACCATCTATTTAAGTTTCAGTGATATCCTTAGTGGTAGCATGGATAGCATCTCTGTGGAAATCCTAGCTAATACTTCTGTGATTAGAAATAGAACATATGTTCTATGTCAGCTCTATATAGTGTAAGACACATCAAATGATTCACAGAAGCAAAAATATGAAGATTTGAGATAGTGGGATTGAACTATGACACCAAGATAAAAAGGAAGAAGAACAGAAATTGTGAAAAAGGTGAGACCAGAAATCAAGTTCTTTCTGGATGGTAGGAAAAAGGGTTTTTTTCATTTAGCTTACAAGATAGCAGTTGCCTATCCATACATATATACACACACAGTCCCTTATATATATACACACATATATACCCATGTGTGTGTGTGTGTGTGTATATATGTATGTTTATACACGGGTCTTTTCACCGCAAGGGCAAGCTGGGATGCAAACACTGCAGGCCAGAGCAGGTACTGACAGTTTGCCTTCCCTAAAGCTAACTAAATCAGAGTGTTGGCAGAACTTACTAGAACCTGAGAGCCCCCTGTGAGAGAGCCCTGTCTTTTTGATACTCTCCATAGGCATTTTTTCTCTTTTTCTAACGTACTGTGGTGACAACCACTGCTACTTGTACAAATAATATAAAATAATACAGATTAGTATTTCCATTTTTTAATGAGCTCTAGACCAAAGACTGCTTTGGCCTACTTCAAAGCACGGGTGTATAAATTGCTCAGCATAGTATTGTGGTTGCGAGGAAGGGTAGAGACCAGCTCTATAAATGCTACAGAACTTTGGAACTCTTAAAGACAAACCTGAAATAAATTATTTCTTAGTTGAATGAAATATTTAGATAGAATTATTTTGTATTTAACAGACATTTAAAATCAGTCACAAACTAAAATGTTAAAAGCTAAGCAAGACAATGTTGCGTAACTTTTTTTCTGCATAGAAGCCTGAAAGATACATTGTAGTGGAAATTTTAAATGGAAAATATGTTACTGTTTTTAATATTGTTGTGTCTGGACCGTCCTTCGGTTTGAATTAGCAAGATGTTAGTTATTTCCTAGAAAAGGAACAGTATCCACATGTCTTAGGCTAAACAATGCAACTTAAGAAGTTTGAACAACTCATAGCACTGAGCCCCTTCCTTCCAGATTTTCATAATGTAGTTTTCTCAAGCAGAAATCATCTGTTCCTTGAAGTTTGGCTATGATGACAGGATACATTGTGAGGCATATAAACATTTCAGTCAGCTATGTCTTGAGGCTGCCTTGGTTTTAATTCTGAATTCCTTTGCATGCCAGCACTCCAAAATGCTAAAAATAAGGAGCAAAATGTCCAGGAAATGGTAGACTGAGTTGTGAAACTCTGGTCATGCAAGAGGAAGTAAGCAGGCAGATGCCTTCACATACCCTTTGCCTTCTTATGGGGCATGAGTGCAGGGACCCTTCCTGATTCCAGGAAACAGACCTTTGTTGTTACTGGCCTATTAGTGATATCAAATCATTACAATATGGCAGTTACAATATGATCTCTAGAGGTCCCTTCCAACCCCTACCGTTCTGCGATTCTGTCATATTTATTTTCATATTGATATGCTCATTCTTTTTCCTTTTGAAGGGTCATCACACTCACCAGTTGATTCAGCTGTCCTTTCAAAACATGCTGGAAACGAGACAGAAAGATTCAAATCGCACTTATTGTCACTATTTACCATGAGAGGCATCTGATATGATGCATATTGTCCTGGATTTATTGTGTATTTCTTTAGTTAAAAAAGAAGACATGTTTTTTTACAACCAGGCCTAGCTAGCTGAAAAACATCCTCATAACAATCTCATATCTGTATCAGATGATAAAGCTGTATTACCTTTCCTATTAAAGGACATCTTACATTTTCGGTTGCTATAATATAAAAATATTGAACTTACATGTAGTTGAATAGCCAAGAATTTACAGGAAAATTTATTAAACTGCCTACAGGAAGAATGTTTGTTAGTAGCTTCAGTATTACAAATAGAGTTTTATATCCACGCTGATGGCAAAACAAGAGGAGAGATAATCTACAAGTCAGAAACTGCAGGATATAGGAAATGACCAAGCAGTACATTTGGAGGGTGGTGAACTGCCAAGCATCACACCAGTAGTCATGATATGCTCAACAGGGTGCAAAATAATTTGTGGTAATATCTCTAGGAAGGATATTATCCACATTATGTATTATTATTTATTGTCTTCCAGTCAGCAGTAGATGACTCAAGGCCATCAGAAGAATATCTGGCTGAGAACTATGAAAAAAAAAATTTAAACCAAAACTGACACAAAAACCCTAGCATTCAAGTTGAAATAAGGTACTTTCTCCACAAAAGTGATTCTTTCAGTTATCCTGAAATAAAACCTTAGCTTCAGAGATTCCATCAGATGCATTCTTTGCTTTATTTCTTCTACCTCTGTCAGATGAAATCAAAAGTTGTAAAGCTGGCATTTTTAGACTGCATCACCTCAGGTATGGTCATAAATCCACATTTAGTTATTTAGTGAAAAATAACTTGATTGTGAATGGTGTTATAATCATTCAAAACTCCTGTTTGCTTCCACTTCTTCTGTTAAAGAAGCTGATTCCATATTTTTAATGCTCAAATCTTTATATTCAACTATGCCTCATTTCTTTGGGCCAAACTCAGCAATGACAGATGCAAGACCAACTCCTTTTGTTTACAGAATAAAGCTGAATCTGCCAGTGGCCATACAGAATTTATCTAATGTAGGAAACATGAAGACTAATTTTTTTCTCACATACTGTTTAGGCCAAATCTAGGTTTTTTGTAGGTTTATAGTTTAAACTTGTAATATCTTCTTGGGTTCATTAGTGTGTGTGTGTTTTGTTTTAATTCCTTCATTCCTTACAGCCCCTAGAGATTTGGATTCATAAAAGATAAGACCACAAAAGTTTATCATGGACCCACAGTCTCTAAAACTAATGGAAAGAGAACATTCTGGTAAACAAATAAAGAGCTGGACTAGGAGTATATTTCTTGTATGTGTCAGGATATAGCCAGCATTTACATATGGTTTATAGTCCATATCCTTGCTTATGCCAACATTGAAAGGGCCATTTCACATTCAAATAACACCAAGGTAAAGTCTAAAGAACGAAGTTTCCAAGCAGTTAGCTCCTGCTGTATATGCATCAGCAGAAAAGAGAAAAGAAAAAAAAAGAAGAAGAAAAGAAGAAATACAGATAAAGTATTCTTAATGCATCCAGGGTCAAAAGGAAGTACTTATTCACATAGCACATAATTAAATTGTGGAACTCATGGCCACAGGATGTTGCGAAGGCCAAAAGGATAAATGAGTTTAAAAAATAATTAGGCAAATGATTAGAAAAAAAGATCCATTAAGGGCCATTAAGCACAAAGATGTGCATGCAGCCTCTGGCTCAGGAAATCTTGATGCCACAGATTGTCTGAGAATGAGAAAATATACTAAGAGAATGCTCTATAGTTAGCCCTTTTATGAAACTCCTTTCCTAAGCACTTTTACTGACTACTCTCCAAGGAGGATAGTGACTTAACTAGTACAGCTGTTCTTACATCATTATGCAGTAACTTGATATGTGTACAGTCTAAATAACTAAAGTGGCAAAACAAGTTCTCTCTTACAGGCTAAAATTTTAGTACCATTATTATATTAATTTTCTTATTTTTTTACAGGGAAAGACTTGTGATTTATTTTCAAGAATATTCACTTGCAATTTGCATATAAGAATATTTTAAAAAAATAGTCCTTCTAGATGAAGTTATTTGGACTGTGATACAGCTGTTGCTATAAAATTAGATATTCTAAATTCAACATAATGACAGTAAGAAGTCAGTGTAATAGATTTCTGATATAGTTTTATAGTCTTTTCTGATATAGCTTTATACACATATATCTGTGCGTATGAGTGCACATGCAGAGACAGAAAGAGGAATTTACATGTATGTAAGTGCATAAGTCTTGACAACAACATACTAAAACAGCTCCTTCTACTACTACTGTTTAGAATTATATTTTTTTTAGCATCCTATCATCACAGGAACCGTACTGCTTATTAATTGAAGCACAGAAATGTCAGTGGCCAGATTGTTGAGGTATATGTATTTAGATTGCAATTAAGTCTGTATCATCTGTTCCTACTCTAAAAAGCCATATCCATAGCTTTTTATGTGCTTTGTTTTGTTTTGAGCCAAGAAGGTAAGCACTAGGAAAGGATTCTGGGTACTTGGCCTATTAAGTTTTCTTCTCAGCATCTTTTATTGGGTACTGTCAAAGGCAGAATACTGCGTGTGTAATCTGACCTGATATTACTGTCCTTATGTTATCCATTCAGTAAGATTTACATATCTTATTGCCCACCACACATTTACACTAATGTAACCATTCCTCCTTGCTCATAGTCCTCATGATTACAGAGGTTCCATTTGCTCTTCTATTATTAAAATTTTTGTCTGTGGTTCAGTGGGTATTCAGGTTGGAGGCTCATTTTGCAATGCAATATAAAATCATGGCTGCTCTCTAAAAGTGCTTACATTTGACAAAATGTGACAGATGGATCAGACAGGCATATAGGATGCAAAGTTGGTAGTAAGAAAGGCTAATGGAGTGTCTGCAGTTGTTAAATGAACCAAATATTGTGTTTTGAACTTCAGTGGCAGTGTATAAGCAAACCTGAATATTTTAAATAGGAGGAATCTAGAGTGCTGCATGATAACCTGCTTAACACTATTTGGATTTCTTTATTTCAGTAGTGTGTGTGATTGACTTAAGCTGGGTTGCACATTTTAAGACCTCCACTTTCTCTCACTGCAAGAAAATCCACATAAAAGGAAATAGTGCTACGCCAAAGTCGTGACAGTGTTGCTACCATCAAAGCTTTGGTGCAATCATGCTTAGATAAAGTTTAAGAGATTAATTCCTTCTGGACTGAAAGGCCACATTGCAAATTTAAAATACAAAACTGCTATTCGTAATAAATGTCATTACCACTCCTGCATGGGGATAGCTTGTGCATTGCGAAGCATCTTCAAATGGACTTCAAATGCAATCGCCTTGCATTTCACAGATTATAAATTTGTTTATATTAGATGCTAAATCTGTAGTAGTTTGGTTAGCTTTATTAGCAGCTACTGATTTAGAATGAAAAAAAAATACCAACAGTTCAAACCACTCAAAATCACAGGGACTTCTTCTTCTAACTTAGATTTTATTTCTTTTCATCGTGCTGTTGAATGATGAACATACTCTGGGTGTGGGAATGGAGATGTCATGTTTTCAATTACTTTCATATAAATTATTATATTCAATTAATCCTGATTTGTGGCACCAAAGATAGATGAAAATTATATGAAACCATTTATTGTTGCTTTCCCCCTGCCTCCCCCCTATAACTCAGTAACACTAGAGATGTTGCTGTAGTCACAGCTGGTGGCCTATTTGGTATTCAAACACAAAGGGAGATGCAGATGCTCTAACTTTGTTCACTTCTTTTAAGATAATGTTAATCTGGGAATGCTCAGTGCCTCTCAGCAGATAGCTTTTATTTGTGTTACTATTGGTTAGGAGGTAGGTATTAATTTAGTAGGACAAACATTGCTGGAATGCTGTTATTACGTACTGATATAATATGAGCTCTGCTTTCCAGAAATGTGTTTTCACCAGCTGTCACCAGTATGACAACTCCTGTTACACACACTATGGAGAACTTCATTTTTCTTGATCCAGCTGCAAAATAGATTTTCTTAGACTATTTCGATAGCTAGTTAATTTGGGAACTATTTTGTGGGTAAATCTGTGTGGGTAAACTATTAAGAAAGCAGGTGCTTCATTTAGAAAAGGGTCCATGTTTGGCTACACTTAGCCAGTCTGTTCTTGGTGCAAACTAGTGTAAAGTGGCCTAAATGTTGGTGGTGTCCAAAAGGAGGAATCCCTCCTGACTCCTCTCTGCTGCTTCCCAGCTGCACACACACATATTCCAAGCACAGAAGAAAAGTCCCCAGATCAACTGCCTGCCCTTCTCCATTATAGCTGCCTATAAAACTGGCATAGCCACCATGTGAAAGCTGACCTTCATATAGCAGCTTCCACAGTTTTTGGCATGTTTGGGAGTCACTACTGAGATGGTCTTACCCGCAGCAATATCTGTAACTGCTACATGTATAAGGCTGACCGACTGTCTTCTCTGATGCAGGAACAGAGGCAGTGTCGCGGTCGGGCGCGAGTTGCGCAATCGCTGCCACCGCCGTGAGCCGCCGCGAGCCTAAACTGAAAGAATCCAGAAAAAAAGCTGCAAGCTGCAGCAAGAAGAAGAAATTGCGACAAGAGGCCATTGGCTGCAGAAAGCCACGCCTCAGAAGGCCGCGTCGCCAGAAAAAGCCACTGCAAGCTGCAAGAGAAAGAGAGAGAGAGAAACTCCAATCGCACCGAAAAGCTACAAGCTGCTGACGTCATGGAAACCGCCCAGGTCTGCCGGTCGGGCATCGTCGCCGTTCCATGGAGACCATTGCCAAACGCTGAAAGGACACATACATGCACACACACGCACCATCCACACTTACAGGTCGTATTTTGACATAATTAAGTCCTTATTTGCCCTTATCTCTCGGTGGGTGAGAGAGGGAGTGAATGGGTGGGTGTGGTGTTCTTTAATATTGTAATATTTCCATAGAGTAAATAAGGTTTTATTTGAATATATTTAGTAATAAACTTGTTAGATACCATTTTGGTCTTCGTGTCTGCTTGCGAGCCTGGTGGGGAGATGTCCCAATTTACCCTCAACCCTTCTCCCTCTGGGAGGTGGTCGGACCTCTGCGTGCCCGACCGCGACATCTTGGCGTAGTCGGCAGGATGATCCTGACCCCGACAGTATGGTCGGACCTCTGCGCGCCCGACCGCAACAGGCAGCCACACAAAATATTGAAATTGCTGGCTCACACTTGGCCCCATTTATTGCAGCCCAAAGTGCCAGGTTATGCAGACCTGGCCACCGCCTTGCTCTGACTCCCTGTTGGACATACCATGTAGGACTGATGGACTGATGTCCAGGGAGACTTATGTACCTGGTGCTCTATTTTTTCTTTGGAAATCTCCCTATATCCAACAGACACTAGAAGGTAAGATCCACCTACTTCAAAATGACAACACAGATCCTCATCTTGTGTCCGTTTGTGTCATGCACTGGTAATGTCTAGGGAGCAGAAATACAGATCTACTTAAAAGTATCTGGTTAGCTGCAATTATTCAAGAAAACAGTACAGTAGGATTCCAGTTGAGCCATGCCATCATAAAATTCCTTTGATGGACTGTCTGTGGAAAAAAGATCCGCCTTGTTCCTTTTTCATTATCTTAGTGAACATGAAGAAATAATTCCCATGGTATTAATGTCCAGCCTTGAAAGTATCCAACTGAAATAAAACATTTTCCAGTTCTAAAATCTTAAATACCTGAATCAGAAATCTCTTATTCCATTAACAGATATTAATTCTTTGAGAGCATCAGCATAGGAAATAACCAAAACAGCAAACAATATGAAAACATAACCACCCCCCCGCCCCCAAATTACCATAATTTTAATAAGAATAAAAATAATTAGAAGATATTAAAACATTTTCAGTTAGCATACAACCACACAAAGTTGCTAAAAACATTGTGGAAGTAAACTAATTCCAAAAAGAATCAGAACTAAATACAAATTTGAAGCCTACTCCATTTTAGTATACCATTGTTTACTGTAACAACATCTCAGTGACATAAGTAATTATCTTTTTATCTCTGTTCCAAAAATTTTATTAGTTATACCTCAGCAGAACACCTTCATTTCTGAGTTTTGCAGAACTTGAATTTTACCATCTTTTTCTCACTTAAAGCTCATTAAAATATTATGAGAGACTGTTTGAAAAAATTTTTGTGTACATTTTCATCTTAGTCAATTGTTTTTAGTTGCCCAGTCCTATCTTTGAGTGCACCAAAACATTTTTAAGCATTTTGCTTTTCAGTGCAGTTTTAGTCTAATAAAAATCTAGGACAAAAGATGGTTGTGTTATCTCTGTCAATGCAGATACTAGTGGAAGCATTCACTCTAAATCTGAAAGCGGAGAAATTAAAGGCAGAGAGGATGCTCAAATAAAAAAGTAATATAGTTTTTAATTTCAGTAATTCCCTTGAGGACAGAGCATTTCAATGACCTATATAGGCTAAGAAATGGAGGTCTAAAATATTTTATTGATTTACTTATATTTATAGATCAATTGTATACAAAGTTCTTTGTCCACTGATTGCTTCACTGGAACAAGTAAATGTTGGGTTTTTTAGACTTTGGTGCCCATCTTCAAATGAAATTGATGACATATTTAATTCTTTCCTAACTCCTGAAATACTTTTTTCTTTGTAGATGCAATTGCATTTAAAAAATGGAGCAGACCTAAAGAAAAGCTTTACAGAAGTTGCTTATGTCATCAGCAGTCACTAAAGAGATCTATTCAAATAATATAATCCAAATAATTCAAAGTTCTATACTGCTTTACTTTTTCACAGATTTTTTTTTGTTGTTTAAATAAAAGAACGAGTCCAACTCCTTGGTATTATATCAGGGCACAATTCTATGAAAATTAAGAGATACACTACCTTACTCCAGATACTGTTTTCTGGGAGGAAACAGTTCTGAACCTCTAATAATCTGAGGAAAGAGGATGGTATTTACAGAAAAAAGATGTGGCAATCCAGCATACATAGTTTCTACTCTCTGTAGCAGCATACCAGGTGAAAATAAATAAAGGATATATTAACTATTGCTAAAGAAGACCAAAGCAAAATCCAGATTTAAATCTGAAACATTTCAGATACATTAATGCAGGAACACAGGTGACTAAGGAGTGTTTGGTTCAAAGTATGTGTTAACCATGGAAGGTTTAACTCAGATTTTGTAGTGAAATATATGGATTCATATGCTACATCTCAATAAACAGAAGAGGTAAAAGTGAGAAGGCTCTTATAACACACTGGCTTCATCCAAGAACTGTGGGAAACAAGTAGCATGTTTCAAATGCATCACAGTGTAACAGAAAATTGCAAAATACACCGCAAAGCAGGTATAATGTCTCATTATATCTTTTCAAAGATTGAGTACCTGTATACTTAGAATTTGTACTGCTTGCATACTTTAGCTTTAGTTTTATGGAAATTTTAAGCATACAGGAATGTAGTGTGAAACTTTCAACTTAAAATGAACTTTGTAATAAATTTGCATCAATACAAATAAAAAACTATTGTTCTGAAAATTTGTGTATGTACCATTGAAATAATGAACAAAATCACAGACCACCAACTATTCATCAAGGCTTCAGCTGTTCTGTGTATCAAAAAGAAACCACACTACGAAAGTCTCAAAACTCAAGCAAAGCTAAGGACTTTGTTTGTGGTTTTCACATAAATCAGAAATGGAGTCCAGGTTCATAAACCTTTTGGGAAATTTGGGCCAAGTTTTGACTGAATTGTAGAAAAATGTAGGTTTTAATGAAAACTCTATGCAAATAATGGATTTGACATTCTCATTTTTGAACAACATTTAAATACTAATCTTGAAATAAAATTCAAGGAGCTCATAATAAAATAAAAGGCTTGTTGAACATATTAAATTAATTTTCAAATTTGTATTTACACACACACTCTGTATGATGTTTCAACAGTGAAAAGTTTAGAAGATTTTTTTCTTTCAATACAGAGTATCATGTTTAAGAAAGAGAAAAAACATTTCTAACATTGAATTTTTTCATAAATAATTAAATTATTGCAATGGATGGGAGTAGACTGTTACTAAAAATATTTTGGACATTTTCAATATTTTAAAGATGCTTCTGTGGACTAAGACTTTTCCTAAAGGGACTGGGAAATTCATTCTTGCAGCTGAACCTATATGGAAATCTCTTTTCTCAGAAAAAGAATTAGATTTCAAAACTTTTTAGGGTCTTCCTGGGGCTGAAATTTAGAAATGTGCAACCTAGTGTTCATGTACTTCCACTGAGGTAGAGAAACAACTTAGGCATAGGTCTTTCACCTCCAGAAAAATGTTGGGTTATTGACCATATCTTTCTCTCTCAGCATTTTATGGAGAAACTTTCCCAGTTAAAATTTCTTGCATCTGATAAGTTCCTATTACAACCAAAGGACCAACAATATAATCACTGAAAAGATTTAATGTAGCTTGATAGAGCTAGGCAATGTATAATGGCAGCCCATTGTTAGTCACTAAAATGTAAATGCTAACTTCAAGTAATTTTTATTTGAAAATCTTTCTGACTTGATCTAATACATTTGCAACTTAAAACCTCAAGAATGGTCTCTCCTAAAAAAAAAAAAAAAAAGGCAATTTCCTACCTTAAAAAAATAAACAAACCCCAAATCCCAAGCCACTTCAAATTAAGTAACAGTAATGTCTTCTAGTAATAGTGCTGATACACGTGTTCTCTCTCAGATAAACACTCCACAGTAGATAGTAAGAATTATAAGTCTACTTTAACAGAGGAATAGTCTTGGATTTCTTTAGGTCATCTTTCTCATATAAAAGCTATTTCATTTGCCAATGCATTTATACTTGTCTTGTATCTCCTTGTATTAGATGATTATATATGTACATGGGCCTGAATATCTTGTTTGTTTTCACTCCAATGCAGCTCATACAAAGAGTGGCACTGTTGATACTCAATGAACCAGCCACTAAATTTGTCCTCCACAATGAGCCTGAGATCAATAACTAATTTTGAAAACTGATTAGTTTGCAGCAGGAAAGTAGACACAGTCCGAATCTCGCCAGAGGATATAATCAGCCAGTAAATAGCAATATTAGTGCTGTAGGTAATAGGCTGGGAACAGCAGAGGAATGCAGTATGGCCCAACTCTCTAAAATAAAGGCCTTGATATAAAGGCCAATTCAAATTCTCTCTTTTTTCTTTTAAACCACATGACTTGTAAGATGAACTTTATGTCTTAATTTTTTTGTGTTGGAATAAAGCTTATTTTTATCACATTCCATGCTTAGTGACGAAGGAGTGTTTGTAAATGCATCCTAATAAAGCTTGCAAGTACAGCCTTGGGTGATTATTAAAGAGCTACAGACATTTTTACAGATCTTTGCTGGTTGTGAACTCCAGATGTTTCCAACATGAAAAATGTTATGTTCTAACAGTTAATGTTGTATCACCAGCCATTCAGAAGATGTATCTTCTTATTATAGCTGGAATGTTGCTATGGTGATAATTGTAAAACTGTGACCTAGATGGAAGAAAACAAATGCATTTGGAACAAAAGAGGGTAGGCAGTGTATCAATTAAGTCAATGAAAGGGAAGATAACAAAAAGGCAATAGGAAATTAAGAAATTATGCACAAATCTTGGATACTATATGATATACCATAATTAGCACTTCCTTTTATTTTCACGTGGAATGCATCCTCCGTTAGTTTTGTGGAAAGATACTGCCCTATCTACACACAGATAGGTGTCAGTACTGTACAAAATTACAGTGCTTTTCCTTTTCCACAAAGCCCATACATAAAAAGCACCCCTACCCAAGATTTGATCACATATTTATATTCCCTTTTCAAAGAAACCAAGGATTTGTTTGAGTAATGTTTTGTATTTTGTGTTTTGGTACTGAAGACTGAAGTTGACCATGAGTGCAAATACAGTAACTATAGCTTGAACTATCAAGCCCTAATGAACTTAAAAGATCAGAATAGAAATAGACTTCATGCAAGTCTGGCTATGGATTATTTAGGGAACAGCCTGTTCGTGGGATCACCATGATTCTGAACTTCTGAAGAGTCTAACAATGGTGAATAGGCTCAGGCTTTTCATGTGGGGAGTCGCTGGGCCTTTGGGGCTTGAACAACGGAAGGAGCTGAGTCCTCTGCCGCCTCTGCTGGCAGTCTGCTCATCACCTTGAGCTAGTTTTTCTCTTTGTCTGCTCATCCATTTCATCATTTGTGCAATGGGAATAACAGCGCTGACCCTTTTTACAAAGACCTTTTTCAGATCGATGGATGAAGCATGCTGTTATTTTCTAAGCTCGTAAGCAGCCATATATGTGAAAAAACGGCAATTTCCATTATGAGGGTAATGATCAAATATCCCATCTTAAGTCAACTACTATTGCTGCAGCAAACTGCAAATGGTTTCCAGCTTGCAAGCAAAGAAAATTTCTGGTATGTGCTAAAGACATCACCATTATCGTTCATTCCAATCAGCTTGATTAGACGAGAAACAAACAACAGGAAATCATCTATCTGCATGCACAGCAGCCCCATTTCAGGAGTCCTTGTCACTGGAAAAGACAGTGAAGCCCTGCCACTTGTCCTTAAATGTATATTCTCCTTAGTTCTTTCCTACGTATCAGGAAAGGAAGGAAACAGAGTAGATTACATTTCTTATTAAATTTATGTGTTACAACAGCATGTAATGTGCTTGGAAATAAATCACATAACAAAGGGCAAAATTACAGAAAGAACTGGCACACTGTAAATATCTTGATGTTTTCAGATAGAAACTGAATGTCTTTCTGCAAGTTACGCATTAGTCAAAACGCTATTGAGCTAAAGGCATTGAAGTGATATTTTCAAGCCGTATTAGTTGTCCTGTAGCTCCGCACTTCACTCAGACTGGAAAGTAGCCAACAAGCATGGCTTGAAATCTGTTAGCTTATGTCTTGAGGGATTTTTTCCAGCTGTATTAAAGAATTAAGACTGAGCTCCCCAACTCTCACTGCACTGCCTGCATGCTGATCTGGGGCAAGAAAGGAAACAGAAGCATGGTGAGGTAAAGGGATTAATCCAAGGTCAGATTGAAAGTTAAAAGTAGGATTCAGGCATAGATACTTGCTGCTTGATTATGCTTAAATCAGAGAAAACAGTGAAGCCCTTTTATTTTAACTTCAAAGAAATACAACTGTTTTGCACATGGAAGTGCAACAGCATGCTATTGTGGAAGGTTTTACATCAAGGCAAACCACAACTATGACGCAGACCAAAAAAATCTCACATTAAACTTGTTCTAAACTTTGTTTCTCCACACTTATATACCTGGTTGAATAGACTTAGACTGAAGAATAAAAAAATCTAGGAAAGAAATAAAAACCACTGGCTGAAAAGGTAGTAAAAAAACCAAACAACAGAAAGCAAGCAAGCATAGCTGGGACAAACATCTCCAGAGGCTTACATTGCCTAACAATTTGAATCAGATTGTGTTTTTTCCTTCTCACTAGCTGAGCCAGTGCTAGTGACAGGCATGAAGAGAAACTCTATGAGGGAGACAAAGGTCAAGATAATGGTATTACTGTGCCAGTGCAAAGAACGCTTGACTAGATGGCAAAAACTAAAGGTCATTTAATAAATGTGTTTTTCATTTTCTCAATGGAAAAGCTAGAAGAATGTAAAGAATCTGCTGGAAATATAAGCCATGAATTAGTTTGATTTTTTCATGATATTGAGGAAGAACTACCCAAGAATATTCTGTTTTAACTGTATTAGGCCAAAACATTCTAGTGTTTTAAAAACAAAACAAAAAACATGCACCCCAGAACATTTATATTTGAGCAGTCTCTTCTAGAATAAATACAAATCTGCTCAATACATATTGAAAACCAGTTGTCTTGCTCCTCTAGATCTCTCATTCTGATCTCTCTCCTTTTCACCCCTCAAAGCTGTTAGTCAAGGTACCTTGTACAGTCTTTACAACTGTAGCTAGTGATCAGCCCTTTCTTTCTTCACTTGGGTCTTCTCAGAAGGTTAGGGAAAGTAACCCCTATGTAAACTAGCAAGAGACTAAACCTCAGAGAATACACAATTCAACAGATAAATGAGAAGAAATTAAAGTGAATAACAACCTTCTAGTAAAGTTCCAGTGGACACATGATCATGAATGCTAGAATATGCCAGCATGCAATGGATGCTTCCTTTAGGTGTTTTCCTTTGTTTCGTCCCTCTGGCCAAGGTAACTCAGGTCCCCAGCCCCTCAAGCCTACTCCTCTCTTTTCTGGTAAAGGGATTCTGGCAAATCCCTTTCTTCCTCTTTTCCTTCCAGTGCCTCTGGAAATTTGTTATATATGACAAAATGACAGTCCAAACAGTCGCTGGGTCACAGGGCTTCTCAGGCCCCTTCAAATCACCAGCTACGACTCAGCAATATCTTTTATTTTTGGTAAAGTTCCTTGGGAGACTCCAGACCAGAATCATAGGCAAAACCAAGCTGACAGCTGTCCTTTTTGTAGCCCTGAGCTTCTCAGGGTGGGTTTGACTCCAGCAGACCCCGAAGCACTTGCACACAGGAGGCAGAAGTACTTGAGAATACGAAGCGTGTAGTCACACATCCTACAAGGACTGATGCTCCACAGAGCATGTACGCATCAAGCAACAAAAATGTGTCTCAGTGTATCAAATACTCAGTGAGACTCTAGGATAAAAATTATTTATGTCATGAATATGGTGAGACAGAGGAAGAAAGACAGAGAAGCAGAATACAATAAGCAAGAATGGGAGACCAAAGGCAGAGAGAGAGAAAAACAGGAGAGGAGGAATGGGAGAAAAAAGAACTGTCAGGCACACAAACCAGCTAAGCATAAAAGGAAGAATGAGGAAATCTTGTGGTGCTGGTTAAAACAAAATATAGAAGGGAAATGTGATGCTTAAACATGCAGTAATATCCTTCTATCCACTACATAGGAAACAGTCAACCAATTAAAGTACACAAGTAGCCTCTGAAATATTTTACCTATTTTACACGTGAGAAAGCAGAAACAATGGGCTTATATAACTTGTCCAGGTCACATATTAAGTCAGCAGTGAGCCAGACGTGGCTCTCTGACCTACCTCCATGCAATACTTCTTCTCCAGGGGAAATAAAAGACACGTTTTCACTCCAACTTTTTCACTATATGCAGTACTTTAGGGCCCCATAAGGAATCACAAATCTTGGCAGTTCCTTGTTTAACATTTGCATGCAAGTAGATTTAAACAGTTTGCAAATAAAGCAACTTCCCTTAGTTTCCTGGTCAGGAAAGCCCCACCAAATGTCACATTTTCTATGGCTTGACATTCAATGCGTGCTCCTTCAGGTCTTTGGTTAGGGGTACAGCTAACAAATTTCCTAGTGTTACCTTTGAAACAAGCCATATGCAGCAAAGAACTTTGATAATTACCAAAGGCCAATATAGTATCAAATTCCCAATAAGCACACAAATTTCTTCCCTCTCAACGTTCATCCACTCATTCTTTGATTTTTATCAGTCAATTAAATGGCTTGTCAGAAGAACGTAAGGTAGTCAATCCACATATATGCTTATGTGTTACATACTATCAGAAATTATTGATGCACAATTTTGGCAGAAATGACAGTTATTATTAAACATCAGCTGGCAGAGGCAATTTGCACCAATTTTAGTCAACCAGTAATGACCTGTAAAATTGGTAAAAAGTGTAGGAGGAAAACAATCTGCCACCACACAAATTAAAGTAGTGAGTGACAAGCCAATGGAATACTGCATTACACTTGCTGAAAAACTCAGCAGAGAAACAAAACCTGCGATCATTGACAGAGAAGACATCGGTACATCGAAGGTATATGGTGTATATATCCTACCTACCTGGGAAGTGAGGGTAAACTTTGCAACTACAACTTGAAAATGGACTAAATGTCAGTGAAATATTCTTTAAGATGTCACATTACATACTTTACACAGAACAAAATGACCACAACAAAGCAGCAATCCCATATTTGACCTTCTAGCCTCCTAATGTCAATGACTTACAGAAAACTTATATCCCATCTGACAGCACTGGGTGACCTTGACCCAGAGGAATAAGAGATATTGGATTAGCTAGGTATATGAGCGCAGACTTTCTACTTTCTTTGAGAGCTTACAAAAGACTGAAGGAGAATAGCAGTTTTCTGAAGCTGCACAACCAGATTCTCTAGTTTGTTAAGGCTGCTTCGTGCTAATGTCAGTTAGCAGCATACCCTGTGCAAAAGGATTCTATGGTTTCCTTCAGTTTTCCATAATGGCTTTTCCTGCCAGTGAAACCAGATCCTGCACTGTTCGACCTCAAATGAATTATTTGACCATGACTTGTGTGCAGCTTGAACATAGAGTAAGAACTACATATAACATATGGATGATCCAGGAATTTAGCAAGTGGACTAGGCTTACATAGTATTTTGGCATGCAGAAATAATGCACATAAGCTGTTGATGAGCATTGCAAGGGTATGAATAAAATTCACATTTGTAAAGATGTGCATTATAACTGTGTGTGTGAAGTGCTGGGGCCTGAGCTGTGGGCCCTGAGTTGGAGTTGACCTGCGGTTGAGTCACAACCTAGCAGAATGTTTTGTTTCCCCACTGGCTTCATGTTCCAGAGGCAGAACCTGGCCCACCTGTGTCTTTGTGGCCCCACCCTCTCCCAGGTGGTCATGTCTGGGGTGGTGGGCGAGGCCAGGACTGTATCAACCAGGAGCTGATTGGCTGGAGGAGCATCCGGTTGGGTATGGATTCTGTTTGGGCTGGTTGCGTCTTGCTGAGCTCTCTCGATGGTGTCCTTCCATATGAAAGGCAACTGAGGGAGCCATCTCTGTCCATTGTGTCCAGCAGACAATGCTGGCACCACAGTGGGCAGTGGAGGAGCTGGGCCCACAGGAACCTATGGCAGGACTGTCTGAAAGAAGACTTCTGAGGGAATGTTGCTGAGTTCAATGTTGGCCTGTGTAATCAGGCAACTGATGGCAGCATAAAATAATGATGGCTGAAGGAGCACAACAGCGTGGCCTAATGCCTGGTCAAAAGCTGTGCCCAAATACATAAGGGATTTAAGCAAACAAGTATCAAAAGCTTGGTAGAATTATTTTATGAACTAGTGTTTCGAAATAAAAAAAACTATATCCTGCACTGTTATAAACTGTTCCCTTCTTCTTTTTTCAGTGTATATCAGTTTTTTGGTAAAGTCAGGAAGCTTGCTATTCACTGACAGGCAAGGCAGTAAGTAATAATGAGAATACAGGACAAAATGATTGACAGTTCTAACTGTAAACACAGATATTTTTTCCAAGTAGAGAGGAGTGCTTCTTGCTGAAGATGCTGATAAAGCTTCTGCCACAGATAGTGATGAGTGGTGTGCAAAGTCAACTCAAGATAAGGAGGTTACAGTATTGTACAGAGGACTCTCCTGAACATGGATCCCATGGCACCAAAGCAGCACTTAACAGTACAGACCTTCCTGACTTCCTGAGGAATTTTTGACTTAATAGCTGGGAATAGCATTAACAAGTTATTGACAGAATGTGGAAAATAAAAAAAAAAAAAAAAGGAGGCCTAAAGCCAGTCTTACTCTGTACATTTTAATTTCTACCTGTGTTGGAGAGTTTGGGTATAGGATTTGCTCTTTAGTGTAGACTAGCAGTGGAAAAAGTTACTTAGTACTCTGGTCTTCTGGTATTTGTACAGTCAGATTAAAAAAAAAAGTTTCTCCCAGTGCTCTGTTCAGTGGTGCACTAGCACCAGCTTATCTATGGGAGAAACTGCTATTTTCCATCCTTTCTGTGGACTAGTCAATACATAATTTGGATCCCTTTACTTCAGTAACTTCTGTGCATTAACACAACCATAGCTATTTTAAAGCCATTATTAGCAATGAAACTGCAGCAGCATGGAACCAGGCACGTGCTACAGAACTCCCCCAAAGAATAAGAACATGCACTTCTGTAGTGAGCCAGCTGCCATGTGTACTGGTGTGTTGAACTTTGTCTAACAAACACTTTAAAGACTCAGTTCACACATTAGTTTTCAAACTAATTTATGCTCTTCTTTCATAATGTTTTTTGCTCTTATTTTTGTGATGCATTGCTGCATTTTCTTCCTACTCCATAACCTGATATGCCAAAACCCCACCTCTCCTAGGAATTGTAAGGCACAGTAACAGAGGGGATGAAGGGAGGAAGACACAACCTTTGCTAGGGCTCTACACTGAAAGGACCCCTTAGAGGAGCCCTCTGCTAGCATCAGCTCACAACTGGGGCCTCACTCCTTTCTATGCTCCAATGAATCTATCACAAGAGCCTGCATGGATGAGCAGCACCTACACAAAGTTTAAGACTGTGCATCACTTGTGCAGCCTTCCAGTTCTGGCAAAGGCAGCAGATGGACTGGCGTTAGCTTTCTTCCTTTTAGGCTCAGTGTCTCTCACCATGTAACCTCAAGCCAGATGGCTCTGACTATGCTGATTTGGGGATAATAAGGCTCACTCTGGTTATTTATGCCAAGTTTAATTTTTAAACTGCTAAGGTACCTAAATACCAGGTAAGCAGAAGGCACAACTCTGTAGATCTGAAGACAAGTCAGATCACACTTCTGTAAGCACCCTTGGTGCAGTCTCTGGGCAGGTACCTAAATTTGAGTTGCACAGGGCTTAAATATTAGGTGGCTAAATAATTGTTGCATCTGACTCTAAACACCTCTGATGTATTTATTGTCACAATAGCTCCACAAGGCAGGTCAGTGCCCTAACAGCTGGACAGCCTTACCACTTCCTCATCCAGTTAAGGGCATTTCTAAAATTTTCCATCAGCCTCATAACATAAATAGTAGACCTTAACAATTACATGGAAATTTAACCATCAGTACCCACACCATGGCTGCTTCTGTGTATGAATCTGTGCATAGCATTTGCTCAGCATGTCAGTAAAAAAGTAACTATGATTTGGGCAAAGGATATATATATATATTTATGTCTGGGGTTATGTAGAAAATTACATTTCAACAGAACTCCTTTTATAAAGAAGAAATACTCCTTTTCAAACACTGACCCACTGGAATTTAAATTATCAACAACATACTATACAAAATTATGCCAGGGACTCTTATTTTCATTGGCCTTTCTGTATAAAAAATTATTTCCTGGCCATTGCCATGACAATCTGGGGTACCATCATGTGCACATGCCTTTTTTACTCATGGAGCTAAAAAGCAAAGTCCTTGTGAGTGAAGAACTTATCACCAATGAAACTGCAAATGAAAGGATTAAGAGTAGCAAAGAATATGATAAGTAAGCATGTCATTCTTTCACACTGTTTGCAACAGGAAAAATGTCACATCTAATCAATTTTGCTTTCCAGTTATTTTTTTCAGTGTAAATTTTGGAAGTAGTCCAAGTTACGAAAGTTTGCCAAATTCAACTTGAATACATGCAAACCTGCAGATATTAGGATTTATTGGTCTGGTTCAAGCTCACTTTTAAACCTAAGTGCAGCTGGAAGTGAGTTTAGATATTACACTACTTTACAGATTCTTATAATAGATATGACCAAATTACTTATTTTCAAAGTTGGCCTCAAGCGAATGAGCTTCTTTCAGTCCTATACTTGTCTGACAGCCAGGCTTTGCTCAGATCAACAGTTTCACCCTGACTTCCCCTGACTTAAAACAATGTGTTCTTCTTGTCAAAGAAAACGCTCCAAGATAAAATTTACCACCCCGTATTCCTCTCCTTTTCACTTGGGGTTATTTTTTATCATGCTGCTTCTTGAGTATGTTTCTAAGGTTAAGTTAGAAACATGTGAAAATAAATATTTTCAGTAGAAATATAATATAGTGCCACAGTTGAAACTGCTGTAATACAATAATCTTTTTGTGAGAAAACTACCTTGTAGATCTATGTAACTCCAACACTTAATGATTTCTGATGTCTGGAAGGTATTAGACTGTGGTTGTAATAATCTCTATAATTGTAACAGTTCATGCTAGCTAGACTGCACATCTATTCTTCATCTGTCCTTAAACTAATTTGTTCTATGTATGAATATATCACACTCATCAATTTAAAGTGCCATCCTTTGGCTATGCAGGTCATTAAGGAGTATACATTATGTATGAGTCAAACACACCAGACTTACACAAATGCTTTTTAGCAATGTGCAAAAGAGCTGCTTTCTGTTAGAGTTTTTAAGTTATTATTCTAATCAACACCCAAGTCACAGCCACAACTAACCAGCAATCAATTACTTCTCTCCATACATAATGCCTTGGATGATGAGAGCTATACTGTGGCTCTGTGCTGAATTCTAAAAATATCAATGCATTCTTTAAAAAAACCCCAAAAACCTTGAAAATCAGGGGATGATAAGTTTTCAAACTCATTGCTGCCCATAAAGTTTTCATTGTAATTAGTGCAGAGCTGGGCTCTTAAAATTCTTTTCCTGGAAGGGAAATTACGCTCAGTAGTGCAGCTATATATGCAGAAAGCATCTATTACAATGAGATCCCACTGTACAATATGTGTCTAGTCATAGATCTGATACTGAAATAAAGAAACTCTAAGGTAATGATTTCTTGCAGGACACAAGTCCTATCTGAAGTCTCAAGGCTGTACTTGGCAAAAACTGTAAATTCTGTGGAGAAGACCAAGCAGCACTGTGCAGAGGGCTCATAGTGTTAATCTGTATCAAGAGGGTGGCTCAGATAACAACAACATTTGATCGCTGTCTCATTGATATCTTCTAGCTGACAGGAAATCAAATTCCTGCCTCAGTTATATTCCCAAGAGATGGGCAGTCAACACCAAAGTAACACACAAACAACACAGAAACATCAGTCCTCTGGGAAGCCTCAGGGTCTAATGGGAGTGTAAAATGAACCCCTTTATTTTCAGCCTCTTTGCCCAGGGGCCCTTGAAAAAATTTACATGCAGTTTTCCCCAAGCTTCCTTTGTTCTGGGTCAGATTTGTGTTCATTTGTAAGATACCATCCTTTTTCCAGTCTGAACATGTAGATGAGCAACCAGACCAGATGTAACACTTAGCCCATGAAACAGAGAAATAAAGCTTTGCTTTCCTCACCTACTTTCTGGGCTGCGCATGCTCCAGGTTACTGAAGAGGAGGATGCACACAGAACAAGATAAAGTAAACCATTTCCTGCCAGTATAAGAGGAGTGTCTCTTTGGGGACAACATCTCCAGGAGTGATTAAGTGCCAATCACTTCATTCCCACAGTTAGGTACAAAGAGCGAAACCTAGCCCTCACTAAATTAAAGAGGTTGACAGCACAGAATTCATTTTGCATGTAGAAGCTGTTAAAAGAAAGAGAGAGAAATAGATATGTGCATATGTTGTATGCATTTACATGGGAAAGGGGAGGTTGTTTATGGGATGAAACAATCACACCCCTTACTGTTTTAGGCAGGTAGTATATATTTTATTTTTCAGTGTTTCACGACCACACTAGACAAACACTTTATCACTGTGTGTAAGATCTAAAAAAACTCCCAGACATTACTACAAAATCCCTTTAAAAATTGGGTCAAAATTTAGTTGCCAAAATACATATACTTCATATTTTTCTCAGCAAAGATATGTTTTGCCATTGTATATACCTCTGGGCAGGATACTAAGGCAATGAATCATGCAGATATCATATATACTTGCTTTCATATATTGGTATGTATATAGTTTTCATTTCTTTGAGTGCTATCTTAATAGTACCATAGCTTTTTTACCTCAGAGGACAGAAAGAAACAAAAATAATTGGATCTAATGGATTATTAACTCCTGATCAGACTATTTTCACCCAACTGATCACATCATAATCATCACTGAAAAGTTAAACTTTGAGTCTCTAATTCAATGGGATGATCACTACACTTCCCCATCAAACACATGAGAAGAGAGATGGAAAACTGGGAAAACAAGTTGGAAACACAGTCATTTTACTTTCCTTCTTTACACAGGTGCCAAGTTATCCCTAGAGAATAAGAAACAGTTAAGAAATAGTACTGATTTTCCTAATAATGAAATTATTTAAAGAGTGAAAGAGACCTTTTTCTCCCTAGAAAAAATAGTAAGTAAAAGTGGAAGATCCTCAGGCTTTACTTAATGGCATTTGTTCATATAAACTTTGGAAGTTAGTAGTGACTACAAAACTTGCCCAAGTATTTCTGTTAGGTAAAAGGAGGGGGTAATTTTTGATGACCAGCTCACTTGGAAATGGAAGCTAAATTGGGGTATTTGCAGGCACTATGTTCTTTTTGAGCAGATATCTGATCTTTTTCTTAGAAAAATAATTTGGATTAGGTTCCCTGGCTTAGATTTCTTAGGGTTCATTTTACTTTTACAAAGGTGTTATCAGCTCTGATTTAATATAGCATAAGAAAACATATTAAAACTACATTCAGATTATTTGCTTCAGCCTTCCCTTTCCCAGGTAATTTCACATTCATTTGCTAATTTGGAAACAGAGACTGCATATCAAAGGAAGGCTGGAGGCAATAATGAAGGCTGCAAATGTTTGCTGTTTCAGTGGTTACTGTTTTGATTTCTGAAATAGAGGGACACTTTCCACACACAGTGGAAAGAATTATATGAATAAAACATTATAAGAATAAAAGAAAAAGAAAGACAAAAAGAGCAAGGCTGGTTCTTTGAAAGGTAGATACGTGTGCACATGCTAAGTAGAAAACCTTTCCCAATATGAAGTGAAGCATGCTACAAATCTGACATCAAAATCAGATGCTCGACGTTTCTGCCCGAGAAATGATGTTTGCTACCCAGTATTTGTCATACAGTCAAGGCATAGCTAGTAAATACTTTTTTCCCCATAACGATGGTCTGATTAAAAGAATGATACACAAGTTTTGAAATACAGGAAGGCCAAACCATCCATTGCTTTCTTAATCTTCCTGTTCTTCACAGTGATATCAAATGGCAACGAGTGGTAGCAAATTTACTCCAGAATGGATGTTCTTTTCATCAATATCTGATTAAATAATCCAATGCATTCCACCAAATAAAACTCCCATACAAAAGCCCACAAATAATTTTAAAGCTAAGGGAGTAGCACAAAGCTTAAAATAACCCTCAGGTATTTCCAAATGCTTGAATATCATCCCAGGTCTGAGAAAAGACTGATATGAGCAAATAGTTTAAAATTGAAAATGGCCTATATGAGTCCATTATAGATTGGACTGCTGTATTTGTTTTCAGTGTTCATGTGGGATGTATTTGGTTTGGAAAAAGGTCCTTCAAGCTGAAAGATATGTTTCCTGATGTCATGATACTGTTAATGTGCCATAAAAATGATTTAGCAGTTGGGATCAAGGTACTGCATTCTAACAAGACAATAAAATAGCCCATATGGTATCCCATAATTATTATAGTGTCCTATGAAGAAAATGGGAAAAAAAAATTGTTCATATATAAACTATTTGTATTCTATATATACGAAAGATATATTTCAACAGGATAGTACATTTTAAGAGGCTAGAAAAAATCAATATGGTGCCACAACCCTCATAGTTTTCAGTTGCTAGCACAGTGTTCTGGCAGCATACATGAATCCTGTACATGTGCGTAGAGCTCCTGTGCATGAGAAGGGGTGACAGTGACAATGTGTGATGAACTGACCACAACCCCCATTCCCCATCTTCCTGCACTGCTGGAGTGAGGAGGAGGTAGAGAAATATCAGAAGTCAAGTTGAGCCTGGAAAGAAAGGAATGTGGAGAAAAAGTGTTTTGAGATTTAGTTTTTATTTCTCATTACCCTACTCTGATTTGATTAGTAATAAATTAAACTCATTTTTCCCTAGGTTGGGTCTGTTTTGCCCATGATAGTCATTGCTGAGTGAAGTCTCCCTGTCCTTATTTCTACCCACAAGCTTTTTGTTATGTATTCTTCTGTCCATCTGAGGAGGGGAGTGATAAAGCGACTTTGGTGGGCACGTGGTGTACAGCCAGAGTCAACCCACCACAAAATATTTAGTGTAATCATTGGCCTCATTTTTAATGTATGGTAGTTTCATTTTCCAGGAAAATACTGTTTCTATATGGTTTCTAATGGTGCCTGCAGGATATTTATCTTTAAATTAATTATATCTTTAAATTTGTATATGCATAGACTCAGTTTAGGAAACAAGGAGTACAAGGCTTTCATTTGATCATTCATCTGCACCATGTGGATGAAAAATTATAGGTTGACAATAGGAAAAAGATCATATTGATTATAAAAACCAACCATTTGCCCAGTTAAAATTCAGTGACTCCTCACGTCACATTTTCTGTATAAAAAATACACTTATTCCTAAGAAAAGCAGAGGTGAAACAAATAAAATACCATTTTCCTTAGAGTTCTTGATCAAATATCTGTGACAAATATATGAGCAACTTTCAAAAGGATTAAATTATTGCTATTCATGTTTATATATAGTTTCTTCACACTTTTCCACTGGAAATGTGTACAATAATACGTTTTTACTGTAGGGTAATTTTTCCACCAAAGTAGTTTTTCATCCCTTTTTTTGTCTTTGACAATGTTCAGTCTTTTCAGGGGCACCAGTCAGTCACCACTGCCATCCAGACTCAGCCAGACCAACTGAAACTGAGTTTTAGGTTTCTAGGAGTTTATGTTTGCTGATGGGGATACAACTCATTCCCCTGAAATTATATGCCAGTATTGTTGGAAGTTGCCATGGGCAGCTCTCTGACCAAACTGGTGCAGGGTGGAAATGGGCAGGATTGGTACTAGCAGCAGCACACAGGCACTGGACGGACCTTGTCAAATGAATAATGGTGGTGGCCCTCCAGCAAACTCCCTGTCAGGATGGGGATGGCAGGCTGCCTGTGCCTCCAAAGTGACATCACTCATAGGAGATAACACAGGAGCGAAGCCCTGATTGAGGTGTTGGGAGTAATAAGCAATACATGTGGAACATGACTGATGAGCTAAACAAACTAGGTACTCTTTTTGTGCTGCCTGTCCATGAGTACTTGAAAGAGGGGCCTGGAGAGTGCACTCATGCCTTTTTAGAGTTCACACAAACAAGAAGGGGAGTGAAAAAAAAAAGCAGCTCTATTGGTGCCTATCCAACATATATCCATTATCAATGATTATAGTTGGTCCAAGTTGTGCAAGAAAATGTATGTGTTATACACAACTGTTATTCTCTGATAACTTACTTTTCTAAAGACTTTTTTCAGCCTCTTTCAACTCAACACACAGTTAATATTTACTGCCTGTCAGGAGTCACCAACCTCCCCCAGATCCCTTTTTCAAAAGAAAATTAAAAACTATAGAAAATTGAATCAAATTTTAAGAAACCTAGATGCCTAGGAAGCTTCCTTAGTTTCTTCAAATTGCTCCCCCATTACCACAGTGCAGAACGGAAACATGGAAAAGTCATTGGTGTTGCACGCTGAAGGGCTCCTATTTCTTTGGCTCCCACAAGACTACTTATAGAAAGAATATACCAGAACTGTAATACAATAAGCTATAATGTGAAACAACTGTAAGCACTTGAAGACCTTTAATACAGATGACACACTGGTCTTTTAAAGAATTAAACCGTAATTTATAGAAGAAACTATCAGATACACAGGACCTAAATGGCATTTGAGCACACAGCTTTCTTGCTTACTTGTAGGGATATCAATCAATTTATTAAGAATTAATCTGCACCCCAGTGTTCTCCTAAAACTGCCTAATGTTTTGGCAAGCTACTTGAAAGGGTTCAGTAAGAATTTATAAGGGCAGCTTGGAAAAAGGTTTTTTTTTTCTGGCTCAACAAAGGGGATACTGTTTCCCCTCTGAACATATCTCTGTTATAGTTTAACACAGTAATGGATAGGTTTGCCAAAAATCACAGTTTTTAATGGCCTTCAGCGAAACAGTAGATTTGTCTTTGCCTTCATGCTGTGTCCTGCATTTATGCTGTTAGAATTGCTCTTAATCTGCCTGGAAGTATCAAATGCTCTTGGCCTTGAGAACACAAACTTGTGCACACAGTAAAAAGTACAGTTTGTAGAGTAACCACATTTTTCCATGCATGCAGAAAAGTAAGCAGGACTGAAACTAAAGGATCTAATTTCGAGTATTTTCCAGCTCTTGACATAAAAATGGCAAGGAGGCCTGGGCAAATTTAAAATGTGGTATTCATATTGCCTGCATAAAATGTGCTAAAGTTGCTTGGATGATGTCACTTGAGCAACACATCCAAGCTACAGATATTTTTGAACTCTGAGAACACTTAACACTTGGCACTAACCACAGATACATAGGGTGTGCAAGGCTACACACATAAAATCAGCTTATAGCTATCTCAGGTTATTAGTAAACAATGCATGTCTTTGACTACAAACGGCAGAAAGTGATATCACACATGCTATACAAAGTTATTGCAACTTTCTGGTTTTCAAACATTTCACTTTGACAAAAGCAATCAATAAAACATCAAAGTGGTATTTGGAGAACATGAACCCTTACTTGTTTGACATTAGGTTCAAGGAAAAATTAAACAGATAAGGGTTATCAATGGTCTATCAGTTCCCAGGACTTTTGTTTCTTCAGAGTTAATGCGTGTGTGCTCGCGCACGTGCACACACACATTTTAGAGTACTACAGGAATAGATTTATTAGAAAAAGCTTATTTTGGACTCCACTCATGAGAAAGCTGTTTGGTATGGAACATGATTTTTTTTCTCCGTTTTTGTGAAAAATCTCAGGGGGAAAGGAGCTTGGCCATTTGCTTAGCCAGCTTCATTGTTTTTACTCCAGTGACAACATCCTCTAACACATCAAATGGAAATGGAGGACTTCAGTTTCTAAAAAAATCCAGAAAAATTTCCAACAGTTGGAAGTCTTTCTTCCTTTCACCATCTCTTAAATCAGTGTCATTCTGCTACTGATTCCACTTCGGGAATTTTAGTTTACTAAAACAGTTTTTGTATTCTTTTCAAATTTTTTTTTTTTAAATGTTTTCCTATTTCCCTGTCTTCGATTTTAGAATCCACCACCCAAGTAGCTGGTCCACTGCCTCCCGATGGACTGTTCACAAGGATAGAGACTTATACTTTGCAGCAGCATTTTAAGGGTTGTGCCAACACTTCTGAAGAGGAAGATTGTTTTACACCCAAGAGTATCTTAAACAATGGAACATCTTTTACCTCATCCATTTTAAATCCTAAAGCTGTCATTTTACTTAAATAATTATTACATTCACCATGTCTTAACGCTAAATGAATAACTTGCACTTCAAAGGTACTGATATTTATAGGAGAAAACAAACTGACTGCTTTATTGGATACTGCTAGACCTATAAGATAGAACTACTGTAAACCAAAGCTGCCACTGTTTCTTACTAAAGAAATATAAGGCCACAATAACTGTGAAATCCTAACTAACAACAGTTTTATTCTAATGCCAATAAAATCAGAATTGCTTTTTTTTTTTTTTCTGATAGTGTGTGTCAGCCAGCATATTCTTGTGGAATAGTTCTTATGGTTTCTTCTAAACTCAAGAGCAAGCAAAGGATTTTAAAGGTGAAGCTGTGCCCTTGAAGAGAACTGCAGGCTTTTTATTCCCCGTTTCTTCTACCTTATTAATTCAGAACTTTGCATGAAAAAAAAGTGGCTGTAATTAGCCTTGACATGGACCAGCGCCAGGCTTTTCTATCAAGTTTCTTTCCTGTTTATGTTTGAATTACTCAGGGGCTGCCTCTGTGCGCCCTTTGGTCTCAACAAATGTGTTTTTTTCCCTTACTCTCATGGTACAAAGAATGTAATCTTAGTTGACTGGAGTCTGCGGAACATCATATTATTTCCTTGACTTATTTGAAGATTCACAAGCTGGAGAGGGGAAAAATGCTTCCGCTGAGTATAGGATGCGATAGTAAGAGGATGTGCTCTTCAGAGAAGTGTTGCTTTGCCCAAAAGCCTTTTGCTCTGCATTGATCTAAAATTTTGTCTAAAAGGATCAGTGTAGATAGAAGTTGAATGATGAGGCTTCCAGTAAGCGGTTCTTTCCCTCTGCAAATTTGACATATAAGAGATGTCTAGTCCAGGGTAAGAACCACAGTCTGCCAAGTCTAATGTCTTATTTACGCCTCCTACCAGATGCTTATGACCAGACATATTAGAGTTTTACCTTTTTTACTATAATTAAAAAGTTTGTTTTAAGTACACATCTAATTAAAAAACAACAGTCTGTGCACAGAACATTTGATTCAGGAAGAATACGGTATCATATTAGTAAAGCAAGTAGTTTTTACTTGGTTTCACCTGATGACCAAAGATTATTATCATAATATAAAGGAAAACACAAGGAAATGAAACCCCCTATAAGCATTATTTTAAATTATGGAAACTGCAGGTGAATTACTTTCCGTAAGCAGCTATCACAACATACTTCAAGGTAAGTGATCATATCCAAAGGTTATGAGGTACCCTTTGCTAGAAAAAGAACTCATAATATCCACATGGATCATGATGACAATAACTGGACACACTTCAGGAAACAAGATGTCTCATTTTTTAGCTTATTTATAAACATAAGTTCAAGAGAAAATTCTGAAACACAAGCTCTCCCTTCCTCATTTTTGCACTGGAGATTTTGTATCTGTAAAGTGATTTGCTTTTCCAAGAACCTGGACCTACCAGATTATCAGATTATGCTTGTAATGGATAAAAAAATTACTTGTTCAAATATGGGATTTTTCACAAGACAGAATTTGATTCAAATTTTAAAAGTGTTTCTGAACAATATAAAGATGATTAGTTATCTTGAAATGTTTTCAATGTCACCACCACCATCCCCCTCCCCCGAATCTCCTTGAAATGTCATTGAGAACAATTAATTCTTATTTGCCAGAACTTGGCTTGCCCAGGTCATGACATCTAACTTTGGAAGCTCTTCCCTAAAATATTTTTAGAACTGGGGTCTGTCCTAAACACCAACAAAAAGTTAAGCCACAGGGAAAGGAATTATGTGTATAATACTGTTTCAATTACCTTTTATATTCACTGAGTTGTAAATACATCTAAAGCTCAACAAAGGCTCCTGAAACATGACATCATGATGAATATACATTTATATCTAAGTGATGTTTCTAGTGCAACTGCAAGCTGTTGGTGTAGCAGTGGTCTCATCTGTATACTGTTCCTGATGTAGTTGTCTGAGATTTAGTCATGGGATACAAAAAGAGCAGGAGTTGAGATATCCTGCAACTCGTCTGGTTAGATTTATTCCTAAATACATTTTGATTGGGTGACCTAATTGAGGATTGAACTAAAGTCCCCTGGCTTCTGTCTCAATACTATCATTGGTGACTTAATGGGTCAACAACATGGTCTGAATTGTCCATTCCCTGAGCAGACACAATTTTTCTCTGTCTAATTCCTCTAGCCTCCAGCTATTTACATAGGGTCCTATAGATTTTTTGTGTATGAACTCTAAAACTATCCCTCAGCTATCATTCCATTTGTAAGGTTCACTGATCTCAAAGCTATTCAATATGAAGGTTAGTTTGGAGAACATTATGTGTGGAATTTTCTATACATACAAATGTATGCAATGCACAGATGAATTCAGCATCAGGAACAACATATTTGCATATTTTTCCAACCATAAGTGAAAACATTTAGCATTTCAGAGAACTGGTTATGGCTAACTGAACTCAAAGCATGAATTTCAAATTACAGATTGTGAAGGCTAAAATACAACTACTACTAAAACCTACAAATAAATTATCTTTCCAAGCTGAAACATGTTAGGTCTTCCTATTACTAGGATACAATTGTCAGACTTTGTAACAACAGATTCAAGACAGAATGAGCGTGATGATTACCCATTAATTATTATTCTCTATTATTATTTTATACATTGTATTGTGGTAATAATGGAAGATAATGTGCCTTGGGAACAGAGCATCCTTGAATCTCATCAGAAAATAAATATATAGAATAAGAATGTGAGAGATAAAATTGTTTTTCTGTCTGCCAGTATAAACGGAACGGTGTATGACAGGGATGGAATAATGGCATGCTCTCAGCCCAGTAGTCTGCGTATGAACATCTCCACTACATGCCAAGGAAAATAAAGTTTAGCCTAACACACACACACATTCACACCAAGTAAGGAAATGCAATTCTGAGGAAGGAGAGTTGACTTGAATTAAAATTTTCACTTGGAAAAGATGGTAAATCTCTGTACTAGTTTTTTACTTTTGGGATCTTGGCATAAATCCAATCAGAGGTTCTAATTAAAATGAGTTTGATAGTCTCAGCTTAGTTCCTAATTGATGGCAGTTCACACTACAAAACACATAAGGATTCATTACAGTCCTGGTCAGCTGGCAATCGCTGCTCAGAAGGAGCAAGAGGAGGTAACTATTCCAGCAACTGTCTTGCATTTTAGGCAAAGTGATCCTTTCTGGGCCATTGAAGAGGGGTCATCAATAGAGCATTAGGGATTAAAGATCAAAGCACTGCTCTAGAACTAACTCAAATGTAGAATATTAAGTGTACTTACCAGCCATCTCTTCTAAGTCTCAAAAAAAATGGGCATGGAAATTTTGACATGTTCCAGGGAGAAATCTGCACACTATTTCTTGCTCTTAAATTGTATATCGTGTTCTGAAAATGTAATTCACTTCAAACAGAATTTATTGCTTAAACTCTTCTAAAAACGTTTTACTCAAATTCACCAGAAATACAAATTTTTTTCTTCCAAAACCATCATTTGGTGCTTTCTGTCAAGATGGTCAAAGTTTTTGTATAGATAATAAATAGCAAAATATTCACATCATACTAAATATGCTGATAAGAATAAGTAATTTTAAGCTCTAGTGCCAGCCAGTAGAAAGATGTTGTAACCTGCAGTGTATAGTGAAATGCACAATTCACTAATTGGTGAAAAAGAAACCAATCTTTATAGCTGGGCTTGTTTGGCTGACCTAATCAGCTCCTTTTCTAAGCTTCTGGATGTAAAGTTTCCCAGAATGAAAGAGGCTCAAATAATCTGCTATGCCTTGAAACTTCAGAGTAATTTTGTAAAGTGACATGCTCCTTCTTCAAAGAATTTTTATCACTGCTAATTACATATGTAGTCTCTTATTACTAATGACTTTGGATAGAACAAAAGAGAACTGTTAACTATACAAGGAGCATTTTCCCTTGTCTTATCTTCACCAGACTCTTAGAGTGCCTTTGCTTTTCTTTTGAGGGAGTCTTATCTAATCTTCCTGGAGAAGCGATGAGAATGGCCTCATTGGCCTCAAAGGCCTCAAAATAATACAGTAGAAACCCAAGTTTTAAGTTGAATTTCCAGTTTAGATGCAGATTACATACAGGTCTCAGCTGTGGTACCTCAACTTCTTTTGCATATTTTTTTTTTTTTAACAGAAATAATGAGACTTGTCTATAAAGTAACACATATTCCAAAGAGGGGCACCAGGGATACATCCCAACAAATACAACATAAAATGAATGTGAATGTGAGCAATTCTGACAAAACAGAGACAAGATACCAAGGATGAGAAGGATCTGGAGAGTAACACATCTGCTACCCATGCACAATAATGACAAATTACAGCCAATAACTTTGTCTGAACTAATTATAAATTTGGAATGTGCCTCTGACATTTTATCTTAATGCTATCGTGATGTGACTTTATGTCATGTTTTTGAAGACCTAGAAGGACCTGGGATGGGTTTTCTGAAGCATCTGCATGCCTCACTCCTCTTTATTTCCAACCAACTACTTAAACTCAAGTACTGAAATGTCAACAACAACCCAGGATATTCATTCAGGCCCTTGGTTTGCCCAAAAGAAGAGAAGCTGTTACTTTGTGCCAGGTGCACTTTTTGTGCTTGGCAACTGGTGTTACCTGCAGGACATATCATTTTCCAGGAACAGCACTCTCTTCCTAGTTGCTTCTGGACACAGTTCAAGCTGTTGACAAGGTCTCCATATAGCTCCAGTCATAAGTCTTGGCAGAAGGAAAATTGAAGTGGAATGTTCCTGATGCTAATTTTTTTTTTCCCTTTGTTGTCAGATTAATTCTGTGACTTCATAGCTTTAAAAAGCACTTTCCCAAAGCTTTTTCTTACATTAAAAAGAATAGATAATGCAACCATTAGCAAAACAGGCTTTTGTGGGAAAATCTTGCTTTTTCGGGTTTTCAACATTTTTTTTCCTCCATTTCACTTGATAAAGACTTCTGTTTCTTGATGTGACATTCACCTTAGAGTGGTGAAGGTACATGTTATTCTTTACATACACAATAAATTATTTACATTGTTTTAAAGATGGTATTCTGAAACATTAAATGTAAAGTAGATGTAAATCCCTTATAGTACAGGCACTGCACTGTATAAAAAGATAAATGAGCTTCATTTAGTCTTTAAAGAAAACCTTTTGGGCCTCTTGAAACATGTGTATGAATCAGATCCATATTTGCATGGATTTTGAGAGATTGTGTCCCTACAGTATGTGCCATTTTAAACTGGCTTGGCATTTTCAAAACATTATTTTGTCTAACATTTGTGTTAATAAAAATAATATCTCAGTGCACTTGAATCACAAAGTGTCTATCCAGAATGTCATCTAGAGGGAAATAATAATGAAATAAAAAATAAAGAAACATTTTTTGTTGCATTATCCCACTACCCTGGAGTGATGCAGGGTCTATCACCCACCATCTCCCAACCTTCAACTGCTCCATTTTATTACAGCACTAGCTTTCCCACCTATATTTCCTTTTAGTTGTTCACATTTTCTCAAAACACTCTTCCTTGACTTGCTCATCACCAATGAGTACTTTCAGCTCAGCTTTTACCTACATATCACTCCTCAATCCAATTCATTTCACAGACTGCAAGTATTTCTATGCCTGGAATGTAATTTTTGTTCACCACACAAGTTTAGCTTCATCCCTGAGGCTGTTCAGAGACCCATACTAAACAAATTAAGATTAGCTATTGTTTTTTCAGATGATCTTGAGCACTGTCTGCAGTCTGTTAACAGGGAGAAAGCCTAGCAGGGCTCATGCTATTCCACATACATGAAGCTATCAACTTCCTGTTTCCCATCATGTGTTTTCTATCGTGTAATAATATGAGACTATTTCACTAATTTTACAGCACAACAGGATTTTTATTTCTGCAGATGAAGAAAAAAGGCACATGGTGAAATTAAATGACTTCAGCAGATTCGCACAATAAAATTAAAGTGTAGCTGGATTGGCAGACAGAGATTCTGGGTTCCAGCTCCATGACTTACTTAAAGACAGTAATTCCTAAATGTAATTTTTTAAAAAGCAAAAGAAGAATTTCCATCATTTTTAATATTTTACAACTTAAATTTAATTTGAAAGTTTCCTGAAATACAAGATTGGATATCTTAATTTAAAAAGCGTCTTTTTCTTTTCATTTGAGTCCAGTGAATTTCTTTACTCAAATTCTGAATTAGACATGATTTTTTCTTTTCAACTGTTCCCTTTTGAGCAAAGTCAAAATTAAGCTTTGTTCTTCTGCATATTGAGCAAAAGCATTCAGTCAAACACCTCCCAATGTAAAAAGAACCTAATACTGAAATTTGAGCCATAATCCAATCTTCACTAGCCACATACAAAGCATGAGCTGTATAGACTTTTATGTGTACATCTGAACACCACACATAGTCTCTACATTTCTCATGCAAAGCTATGAGTCCTTATTCCATGTTCAAAATTAAAACAATCCCTAATCTGCAAGCATCAGTTGAATAAAAGCATTAATCTAAGAGGTCTGGTTATCAAAGCTAAAAAAACCTTCCTGGCTTTAGTCCCGGTGCTATACTAATACATCTGCAAGGAGGTGGGGAAAGCTAAGGGGTTTTGGTTTGGGTGGGATTTTTTTTTCCTTTTGGGGATAGGAAGACCATTTGTAGCATATGTCGTACATCTGGCAGTAGCACACTGATAAACATGTGTAGCAGCAGGAACCCAATTATCCCTGTTCCCCTTTTTAGAATTACTGTGAGTTGTGTTCTTCTAGGCAGCGGAAGTAACACATGAAGGCAAAAGGCACTGTTCTAAAGTTTCCACAGTTCCTGGGCACAAGTCCACAAATTACATGCAGTAACACTCTCCTCACTTTGGAAGTCCATTTATGTTCACTGGCCGTGGCGTTGGGGAGCAAGGTAAGTAGCTCTCGACATAAGGCTAGGAGGGAATGACCCAGGCTGTTCAGGTATGTGCTTTGAAAAGATAAAGCTTCTTGGTATTTGCCCTGGTTAGCCTAGAGGAATGACTCTTAAGTGATACATAAATATATATTTTACTATCACTGCTCAGAAAGTTCCAACTGCAGCCACAATAGAAAATAATTTATCCTGGACATAGGAAGACTTACATGTACTGGTTTTCATAACAGAGTTCCATATGTGAGTCACTTTCAAGTTTGAAATGAGATGAAACAGTTTTAGTTCAGGAAATCAGCATCACTGAATTAATACATAAATAATCACAATGCCATGTGCAGTTAGTACTAGGCTTTATAGTATTCTTCATGAAGGAAGGTAAGTATTATTACATTTATTTTAAAAGGTGGTAAACCCAAGGGTAAGTACCTAAATAATCCATCTGATGACATTGCCGAGAGCTGCCACTAGAGCTGGGATCAGGATGTGAAACCACTCTCTCCCAGCACCGTTGCTCATTGCCTGCAGTGCAGCTGCAGACTTCCAGCATTTGATCCAGGACTCTAAAAACATACAGATGGTAGAAATGTTCACTCACTGGAGCTTAAACTGACTGTTGCTCTCTCAGCTAATATAACAAAACCTACACATCAGTGGAAACGTAGTAGACTACTTTTTCTCCCCTGCCTCCCAACCTATATGGTCCCAGTGCCTGGCAAAATCTGCCACTGGGTGCCTTCCCCACATCTGGTAGGATGTGGCAAAACCCCCACATTTCATAATGATGTCAATTCCGGTCAGCTAGCTGGGACTCTTTCCCAAGAAATCATAGTGAATGGTTGTGTCCTGCTGCCAGTTTCCACGATGGTGGTACTACTTCCAGGGAGGTCATATAGATAGACCCTCCTCCTTGAAATATCATCGTCCTTATGTCCTTTTTGACTCCTCTTTGTTCCTTTATGTAACAGTTTAACTGGATGCAACAAACTTGTCAAAGGAGACAGGAATTTCTTAATGTCTTTAAATGTCCATATTCTGTGCATTCACAAAAGTTCTGACTACTATCATGAAGCATAAAAGCACTGGTGAAATACAGAAACTATACTGGATGGGTGCCATTAGGGAAAGAAGTATTAAATGAAATTAGACAGAGATCTCAGGTACAGAGAACATAAATATTTAATTTGGAGTTTCACCAAAACACTAGGGCTAACACCTTTAACTTGGCACAGGCAAGATTTTAAAATGACCACAAATTTTATGAGGACCTCAGATTTCACCTCACCACCCTTTAAAGGGTTGGTTCCCCAGTGGAAAAACACAGTGAGAGTCTAATTATTTATTAGTTCAGGTGGGAATTTGGGGTTTGTTTTTTATTTCATTAACTTAACAGAATCACAACACTCATGCATAGAAGTTGGTGGTAAACAAAAATTGCTCCTGAAGGTTTTACTGGGAATTCATTGCAAGGACCAAGTAAGCCAAACATGTCTTACCTATGGAGTGAATTCAGAAAGAAATGACACAGGCCTCACAGAAGTTTCTTAATTTTTGTAGGAAAATTAAAAATAACCTTCTGCTTTTTAAAAACTTGCCTCCAGAACTTAAAATTTTTTAAAAGTCACAAAAAGCCTCAAAGAGAAGAGAGTAAATAAATAGTTTGAATAAAGTAAGCATCCTGTATAAAAACTTTGGGGTTTAATTTTATTTTAGTAAACGGTTTTGTAGAGAGAGATGCTGTCTCTTCTATTTATTTAGTGGGAATACTGCTATTAGCAGAAGTCAGAATGAATCCAATAAGTGATAAAAAGTCTTTCAGATACAAAGATCCTTAACGCTGTGGCACATTATCAGTTTAAGCACAGTGGGTTTTAGACAGATAATTTACAAATCTTGGCTAACCAACATAAGCACTGCTGCAAAGAAGACTAAGAGAGAGGTATTGTTTTGAAATCAGTAGTGCACCCTCTCTCTGTCAAAAAAATCTTTGCAGACACTAATAAAGAACTTTATATACATTCAGTATCTCATCTGTGTAGTGCAATGAGGCAAGAAGTAAAATGTACACAATTTCTATTGTATGGTCCACAAGTGATTTTAGGAGGAAGTCCACACTTTTCCCATTAAAGATAGTTAGGAATATATCTTCCAATTAATGTGAATTTTTAAAGTATTGTGAGAAGCTGAACATTGGAAAAAATGAGCTTGATGAGTTTCAACAATCAGCAATACCAAGATTTTCGACATGCTACACGTGCACGTGTGGACATGTACACTAAACAATTTAACAAATCAGCATCCTCCTCTATTTATGGCACTGATTAAAACTTGGAGCTAAATTTTTCCCACCAACATGATATAAAGCCATTTTTTCAGGGTACATGTCCAGATGGTGATTTATAAACTATAGAGCATGATGTCATTTGGAAAACTGAAGCACATCCCAGCTAATGCAACTGTTCTGGTATGCAACAACTACTGCAAACACAAGTTTTAGTTCAACTTAATAAGCAATTTTACTATATGATTATGCAACTGAGATGACAGAGGAATTAATGATCTTAATCTCATTTGCATATATTCCTAATTCTCCCAGCAACGATAGGTGTGTACTGCTATGTCAGAGTAGCATAACAGATTGAGATCCTCACCAAGCACATCCAGACTAATCCAATGCAAGGTTCAGGAGGAGGAAGAGTTGCGCGTAGCTGCACCAGACTTGCACAGGACCAAAAAGAGGCCAGAGATCTGCTTTGCTTACTTCTATTTCCTCTCTTATCCCACATATCCCCAAAAATCTTCTGATGTACTTTAATTTTCTCTACACCCGAACTCAGAAATGGTTTTCGGAAGTTGTGTAATTGGATTAAAGCAACAACAAAGAACTCAGCAATATAGAGCATGTGTATTTCAACACAATGTTTCTTTGTTCAATAACAATAGAAAAAATTAAATATTTTATTGCCTCTCAGTCTATTGAATAAACAAATTATTGAGAAGTGGTATACAAGGCCAGCCAGAAAAGAGAGGACAGATAGATTTTCTCTTTTCTAATAGCTCAGCAGTTATAACATTCTGTTGACTTTTTATCTCAAAGTAGTGACTAGAGCCTGGTGAACATGAAAATATACTAGATATTATTTAGGAATGCTAGGGTTAAAAAATACCACACCAGCAAATTGAAATAGCCCAATTTGAAAAGCATTGCATATTTAATAGTTATATGTACACTAGTACCTATAACTGTGTGTTATGTACTGAATGTAATGACTAGCTTTCCTGGCATAGAAATCTGAGTAAGTTAGCCACAGAGAGTGAAATTCAGTGACAAAAGTCACTAATTTAAATGGAACAAGAACTGTGTTCTGTATGTGCAGAACAAGTGGCAAAACAGGTTCAGCCTCTCTCCGTAATCCTCCTTCAAAGATGATACTAAATAAACAGATATTTTTCTTATTTCAGTGTAGCATACCTGACTCTTGAAATGAGACTTTAGCTCTTGGGAAAGTTGATGGCATATAATTTCCTCTCATTTAGACAGATTGCTTAGAGAAACATGCTAGCAATAAAGATAAGCTTTATTTATCATAATTATAGTGACTTGTTCTTTTAATTAATTTTCCAATTCACACTAATGTTTATATATTAAACAATTTACTTTACTGCTTAGTGGAAGTAATATTGGTATTACTCTTATTTAAAAAAAACAACCCTCCATTTATGATATAAACATATACTATTGTGTAATACAACATAGGAAATCTGCTTTGTGTACCGTGGCAGAAATTACCTCATCAAATGTGTTGTATCTGGTAGAGACTAAAGGTTATTAGAAGCATCATGTCTCTTTTCTCATCAACTTATCAAATTGTTGCCTGACTGGCATTTCCTGATTACACACTATCTTCTTTATACATTTTCTTACACTTCAGTACCCGGCTCTGTCAGAAAATGATGGCATCTTTAAATTAACTTCCATCCATCTTTAAATTACTTCCATTCATAACTCCTTTGAGCCAGAGCCAAATTAAATTCCGAGGAGCCTAGAAGGGGAAGAGCTTATAAAGAAACTGAGGATTAATGTTGTTGAAATGCACATTTTCTTAATATCTCAAAGTTCCCTTGCCAATCTTGCTTAGATATTTACTGTTGTTCTGCCAAGTTGCTGACAATTGTGACTTTTAAATTGATTTCATTGTTATAACAGTCAGATGAATGAAAATCAAATTTAGTTACTATATAATCAGCACCACTATCAGAAATAACGGTGTCTCCCTCAGTATATACTTTGTACCATGCCTCTTTTTGTAAGCAGGATGGAAATTTAATTCAGTCCTTTCAGAATTCAACAGTGTTTAGCACTGGATGACAGGAAGGGGTCTGAAATGTTTGTAAAAATTCAGTCTTTATGGAGCACTGGGTTCAATGCCTTACTCACAGATGGGAAGCATCAGGGAAACCACCTTGAAAGTGCTGGGGAGCAGTCATGGGGGCTTGCAGGAAGAGCTGTCCCCACGACAGCTACTCTGGCACCACTGCCTAGAAGAGGGCCATGGACAGGGCATGGGCTTTTCCTTCACTGGACATCTCAACCTCTTTTTTTGTTTGATAGGTTTTTTTGGTGAATTGGCTGCTGCTTCTCCCTCCAAAATGTGAGCTGACAATGCACTGCTAACTACCCTAATAACACCAAGAAATAAATGGTGTACAAACTTAAAACTGACTCCTGGTTCATATATGTCTTTTGATCTCTCTATGGAGAGAATGCAAACATGTAAAGTTTATTTTTATAAATATTTTTCTACTGTTTACAGATATCTTCCAAGTAACATCCTTCTGTCTTTGTTAAATTTACTAACCATGCCATAATTCACTTTGATATTTATCCCTTTCTCTAGTTTTAATACTTTATCTTCTCTCACTTTCTGAGTGATAGGAGTGTCCACAATATGCCCTGCCCTGAAAAATAACTTTAAGTAGATCTCACAGCTATTCTTCTTGCCCAGCCTCTACTACTCCTTGCTCTTGCAAGGCATAGTTATATGTCCTGTTCCACCTTTCTACTAACTAGTATTGCGCCTTCTGAGTTTTTTTAGAAGGATGTAATCCAGCTTTTATAAAAATTGACATCAAGTTCAGTGAGGATAAGATTTCATCAAAAGTTGTTTTTTAGCATTAGAATCTCAATTGTGGTTAGGACACCTGCCTGTAATAAACACAACCCAACAGGGATGAATCTTGACACCTTTCAAGTCCTGTCCTTAAGTATTTTACTGACCTGACAGAGTATATACATAAAGAAAAAAGTATGTGAAAACATATATCTATTTGAAGGGATGCCATACTCATAATCACTTCCAAACCAGAATAGGACAACCTTATTAAACTGTGTTCAGTAGCATTCAGCCTATAAAAGAAAAGTAACATGGAAGGAAAGGGACTGAATACAGACAGACAGCACATATATGTGATCATAAATAACATTGATTATATTGACACTGTTGTGTTTGACTAAGTATGTTCCCATTTTAGTGTAGGATAGGAGCGCACTCTTTGGAGAAAGGCAGGGATTGACAGAATTAGTTTCTCAGGGAATTTGCACTGCATTGACCCTTTTGCAAGGATTCAGCCATCTCAGATTCAAACATTACTCAGAAAATGGTGCTTCAGACCTAAAAGTAAGACAGCTTTTCCCTTCAGAGCTGCCCTCTGCAATCAACTGCACTGCCAGTTTGGCCTCTGTTTTCTCTTTTCTCTGAGAAACTGCATTGTGCTCTTAAATGTACACCCCAAATCAAATGACTTTCACTGTCTCCTTAATTTCTTCTCCTATGCAAAATAGAATATTTCAGGAATGGATATTATCCAATTTCAGCTGGTAAATTAGCAATCAAGAAATAGTGCTCCAAAGAGGCTTTTTATGTTGTTTAAAGATAATAATGTTCTTCAGCTTTAAATTTTCTCTATTTCAACAGATTATCAGGTCACAAAAACAATCAGTCAAAAATGCAGAATGCTAATTTTATCACAAGACATCTCAAATGCAACAACAAGCCTCTGTTTTCCTCACAGATGGAAAGAATAAGCAGACCTCTTTAAAGTAAGGGCAAATTTCATATTGTGAAAAATGTATATTCATTTCCACCGCAAATAAAAACTGATATTTTTCATTTTTCTCTGTCACTTATAGCACTTTAAAAAAAGTGCCTACAATCACGTGCTGCTTGTAGAGTACAGAAAACATTGGGGTATTTCCAGCAGGTGAAAATAACATGTTTTATTCAACCACTCTGAGGCCTGTGTTAGCACCTGAGTGAGAGGAAGAACAAAGTATAATGGAGTATTAGATTAAACATTAACTAATTTTGCATCAATATACCACTTGTTTAAAAAGAAATAATACTAGCATCTCATGCTATTCAGAATTTGAAGAAAGAATATATATTTGATTGCAGTATGCCAGCTTCATAACCAATGGTACCTTTTCTTTAAACAGCACTTGCTCACTTCTAAAACACTTTAGGCTGTCAAAATCTCATGCTCTAAAATACAGTCAAAGCTCATGCTTCTCAGGAGAGAGGACAGAAGAATAACCAGGCCCAGTTCCTTTGTTCCTAACCAGCTTTTGTTTCTAATCAATTTTTGTCATCCAAATCTGTAATTATGGTGTTGCTTTCAGACTGCAATAGAATACTGGGTTTACACAGCACAGGGAGAGATAAACAAGTACTCAGTGCAATTTGAAAGGTTTTGACCTTTAAAAGCTGTTAATCTACACGTGAATTATAATTAATCAATTAAAAGAGATTCAGTCTAGTACCAACATAATTAGATACAATTTTACTGCCAAGTAAGCCATGATAACCCCATACAAATGGAGATAGAGTCCACTGCTTCCTTATATTTTCAAATATCCCAACTCTGGAGTTTTAGCAAAAATATGTGTGTTTCCCAAGTGGGACTTTTATGGTTTTGGCTAGCAGAACTGTTGGATGGCTTAAACTGTGTTCCAAGTTCAATTCTATGAAATAGGGTTTGGAAAAGTCTTCCTGTTTTAACCTACATACTGTCCTTAATTATTTCCCTGAGAAAGAAGGGAAGGAGGAAAATGTGATCCAAGGCACTGCAGTTAATGAAAAGAAGTGATATCTGATGACTGTTTTCTGGAGTCTGTGAAGCCAAATTCAGGGATAAAACAGTAAACAAAAAATACATAATGTGTGTTGTATTTAACCACCATAGCTAATAGCCCTCAACCTAAACCCAATGGGAATATGCAGTGATTAGAGACACCTGCAGGTTAATAATTGGAGGCATCTAAGCACAGAGGCAATTAATATAGGGAAACTCTCCTGAGGTTGGAAAGGCAGCACTGTTTAAATAAATAAATAAATGCATATGTATGCATATATAAAAGGGAATATTTCCAATACCTCTGAATAGTCCAGCTTTCTAGAGGGACCAACAAAGTCATGACAGAGGCATCCTTCAATGTCAATAGTAGTCTTGTTCCAGAAAAATAGCTAGAATAAATATTTTGATCTGTTTTCAATAGTTGAGTAGCCTGAAAAGTTAAAAGTGTTTGAATACATATTTTATGATGGTTTGAAATTTCATTTTGGAATGTACTATTATGGACCCTTGACTTTGAAGCTTCCCTGTGGAAACTCCAAATTCATTTCAGAGGAATTTTTATGCCGTGTTACATTGCATAAGAAATATGTCCAAAACTCAGACATGGGAGAGACTACTGGAGAACAGTTTTACAAGCCTGAATCCACAGAAATATGAATGATCTGATATGCATCACTTAGTGAAAGGCTTAAGCATTGGTTAAAGCTTTATAGAAGAACAGGAAGGAGCTTGAGGGGTCCTATTTGGTGGCCACTGTGACACTATGCTGCCCTGCTATATTCTCAAATTTGTAATTCCTTTCCTAGCAGCTTGAACACAAACATTCATTTAAAAAAAAAAAAAAAGCTGATATTTGAATCCTTAGAAGAAGCCTGAACTTTGGTTTTAATATATAAGGTTAACATAGTTGGCATTTTAAGAAAGAACATGTAAGCCAGAAGAGACAATTTTTTTCCTGGACACCTTCAATCATTCAGTTAAAGTTTCTTCCCCAGCTGTGTATGATGCAACTAATGTTTCACTATTCATTTTCTCTTCAAACTCTGCTGTTAAAGTAGATGTTTCAAGGGTAAGTAGCAAAGGCTAATGTATTCCTCAGCAAAACAGAAAAATGATAAAGTGAAAAAATACATTAAAGTACATTAAAGCATAACTCTGACCATGTGACCTCGTCATAAAAAAACATTTTCAGAGAAAGAAATCAAAAACATTATAGAAATAGAAGGGCATGAATTATTTATAGGCATATGGGTCCCTGGAAAACATACAAAATTTGATCTTACGTGATTCAGTTTAAGAACTATTCCTGTTGCTTTTCCTTGACTACTAATGAACAAAGAACTTGCTTCAATCTTCCTATGTATTCCCATCCCTCAGGTGATTTTGACTGGAAAACAGGCATCCAAGTTATCTAATACTTCTCCAATTTTATGGTCAGAAGAAGACTTTGTAGACTACATACAAATTTGGGGCTGAAGAGTGAATTAATGAGTGAACCATATTCAGATTTAAAAAAAAAATTAAGATTAAAAAAGTAAGATAAAAAAAAAAGATTAAGATTACAATTAATCTAATCAGAAACATATTCTAAAATACTTGAAAGAAGGGAGGAGACTTGCTTCCAGCTTTCAATTTGATCCTGTTAGCTGTCAGCAAACCTTTCCCAGCTTGCTTGCACTAAATTTCCAGAGCGTTTTAGCCAACACTTTCTAGCATGATGACATGTTCAGATGCAATCAGGACATGGCAGAAAGGCCTCTCTGAGAAGAAGGGCAAGTAATTTTCTTTTTCACATAACTCTCTCATTTTTGCTCTTTACATTGTCAGATTAAGTGGGCCATGCTGAATTTGAGGGAGAAGATAAACTATTATTACATTGTGTTCCAAAATCTTCAGAGAAATACCAGCGATAATTGCCTTTAATGTTAATTTAATAAGCAACATTCTTTTGTGCAATGTATCTGCATTGTGTATTCTGGAGTGGAATTGCTAATTGTAGAAGTAATTTTTGTGTTTAGAGAAAGCCAAAATATAAGAAGCATAATTTATGTATAAATGTCTCCTAGTGTAAGCATTTTCCATGGAAAACTAAGTTATAAACAAAGACAAAAAGGACATATGAATTCACTCAGCGACATGCGAGATGTGTAACAGAAATGGTGGTTAAGGCCTGTCTGTATTCTTCCCTAAATTTCCTCTTGACAAAATAATTTTTCTCCACAAATTTCTTCACAGGGCTTACTTGTAAACAATATCATTCTTATTTACAATTATGTACAATCTAAATCAACGCAGAATCAGAAGAGCTTCAAGATCTCTAGCAGAGAAAGAAGCAATAGTTTTGTAAAAAAAAAAAAAAGATGCAATTTGTCTGTTACCTCATCTATAAGTTTTTAGGGTATATACAGGTAAATGTAGTCCTCACTAAAACATAGACATGACTGAGAAAGTAAAGCATGACATATATAACTACCTAATAAAACTATATGAAAAATATGGCACAGAAGGAAGGAATGATCTCCCGAACCCAAAAGTCTGACTAGTATTAGGGTCATGAGGTCAGGGCAAGTTAACTGAGGCCAGTGGCCTGCCTAAACGCTTTCACATGCCTCTTGCCTTGTCAGAGGGATTGAAGGATAGCAAATGATGTGACATTCATGGAGGTGGGATATGTTCTCCTGCCTCTCTCTGGGATGATGGATTATTACATCCCGTAGCAGAGATTTTTCCAGTCTTAGTTGAGCTCTGCCATTTGGCTTTGTATAAAAACACAAAGGGGCTACATTGTACGAGTTGCCCTGTTCAGTGGTGGAACTGAGAAGTTTTCCAACAAACGCTTTTATATGCTTATTTTCCTGAAAACTTTACTACCTAGGTTCTTTATTTTCAAGCCATTTACAATCCTAACCTGGTAAGAAGTTGAGTTAGAGGTGACAAATGGAGACTAACTGGTTTGTCCAGGACCATACACAAGGAACAAGATTTGAATAGGGTATTAGTCCTCAGCCTAAGGTAGTACTGTAATGCCAGGATTTTCCATTAATTTTGGGATAAATGTAACATAGAAACAATAAAAATGTAAGAGGCATCTGGATGCTTTCTCAAATAAATCCTCTAAGAAGTTGTTCATCTAAGTGATTTGATTGGGAATTGCTCATGCTTCTCAAGATATCTCTGTTTCATTTGTTTTCATGTCATCAGTCAATTATTGTTTCATAAAGTATATATGTACTATATATGTATATAGTTTAAGAATTACATGAATGCCGGTGGGGTAATTTATGGGACCTAAGAGATTTAAAGATGACTGCTTTTTCAAGAATTCTCACTGTCATTGCCATCAGTATTAATTGCATTAATGACAGTATCTGGAGGTAGAGCTTTAAAAATTAAAGTTTATAGAGCCCTAGAAACTGATGTTGTCAAACAAAATAACTTTAGAGTATGAATATCTTTTTGGACAACCTATGTATTTCTCAATAAACCAAGTATCATAGGTCTCTAGAGAATGCATCCAAATTATAAAGTAAACTTTATCACACATTTTCTCTTCCAACTTTGAAAACTACAGGAAGGTTTAGTAAAGTAAAAATACCTAACTATTTCTTGAAGCCCAATTGC
>VZZY01018314.1:0-26434 GCA_013400335.1 Eurystomus gularis
TAAGATCCCTTCCAACCCAAACGAAACAACATCATCAAAAAAATGTGGTACAACATTTGTTGTATTCTAATCCTGGGTGTTAGGACTTTTTAATATAAATAGTTCCAGTTTGGTATACAGGGTTATGAGAAAACTGGTCTTGGTATTCAAACTATACATTCTTATATTTTTTTCCAAAAGGTGCATGAAAACTTTGACTTTCAAGATGAAGATGAATCAAATATTCAGGACCAAACTTTCAAAGAATTTCTTTTTGAAGATACTTTTAAATTTATTTTATCTAATGAATCCTCAACATCCAGTTTCATAGAAGCTTTACAAAAAATATATGGATCAACTCTGAGCAAGGTAGTTCATTCCACCTTTTTTTATTATTAACTTTTTGATAATATTTCATTCTAAATTGTATGGCTTTCTGAAATTGTTGGTGCCAACTTATAGAATGAAGGATTTATTTAATCAAAACTATCTGTTACTGAATTCTGGGAAATAAAGCTGTAATTATATTGAACAATCAAATTTTCTTTTATAATTTTCCAGTCTTGAATGATGTAATTCCAAAAAGTACAGTACTTTAAAGTTATATTTAAAATTTTAACAAAGTAATTTCCTCACCATTTTTAAATTGTCTTTTTTAATATACAGGTTTGTGTGTTTTCATAAATCTAGAATTTATTAACTCAGACAAGTAGCTTCATGAGCATCAGAATTAAATTTTGGTTCCTACGACTTTGTGTCTTATTCTGAATGCAACATCCAATTACTTTTTTTTGCATTTATAAGATTTGTATAAAGTTTGCATCATAAAGTTTGCTGTCAGAAAACTATTTCTGACAATCTCCTTTAGCAATAGTTCTCTCAGTCTGTGAACTTTTAAAGGTGCATTTCTGAGGAGCTTCTGTATGCTTACAAGACTTACAAGGACTAAATTATCCGTGTGACTTTTGCCTCTCAGACAGATGTGACTAAAACAGGGTCATGGGTTCTAAATTTATGACAGGATAAAGTAGGAAGCTGCAGACGTATGCACACATATGATATGATTACCTAAGTCTGTGTTACATAGAAGATCAGATCACATTTCAAACTGTCCACTTCATTGTCTATGCAGTCTCTTCCTGTGGTAGTTTCTATGGGTACTTTTCTACACAAAGCTAATGCACAGCCTGTTCTAGAGTGAGAAATGGGAAGAGCTGACTTAACATGACTTTGGATGAGGTTAGAGCAAGTTGAGAGCTGCTGTAACTTGTTCCTTTGATCACCAGAGGGATTGGGGTCTAATGAAAGCACATTGCTTTCCATGTGATTTCACCAGAATATGCTGCCCTTTCCTTCATAGGATGGAACTTCCCACAGAGAAGATGAGCAATGTCTGTCTTTAGAAGAGATAAATTCGATGATTACTTTCATAAAGGAGCTGAAGAATCTTGGACAATTTGAGCTGGTAAAATAAACAGGGTTTTGTTGTGTTGGATACATATTTTATGTGCATCTGTTAACATTTCTCCTTCATTACCATTCTTTGCTGTCTCTGGCACACGTGTTAGGCCCGATGGACAAGGAAGCAGGGAAATAGAGGTTATGATGATTTGATTTTGGAGGATTTTTTTGAATTTAAATTAAAAGAGATTAAAAAATAAAACAGAGAAATTGTGCTGAGGATTCATTGAAAAGGAATTAAAAAGGAAAGCTAAAGCAGAAACAGAGAGCAGGAAATAGAATGAAAGGAAAAGAAGAAAAATTTTGTAAATGACTAATGAGTTGGTAAGAAAATAGAATGGTAATAGAGCAAAGCAGATGTGAATGAAAGAAATGGCGACAGCGCTGACATCATGACCAAAGAATAGATATAGATGAAAAAGTGGCAAAAAAAAGAAGGTGGAATATGTAACGTGTCTTCTTCTTCACACATAAGTGAGTTCATTTTTGGAGAGAGGTAGAGATGGAGGAATAACAGTCAGTGTCTGTGAACAGACATGGCAGTTAATGAGGGAAATGACACATATTGGGGAAGTAAAAGATCTGCAACTAGATCTGTTGTTCAGAAAGTCTGCAGGATTTCTTCTAGACCTCCTGGATGACTATCAGGGCTGGAGGCTGATGTGGCTTTCTAAAGAGGGATTGAATTGAATAGATCTGAAAGTTGAATCAGAGACAAAAGAGTTAGACTTCCATGTCAATATTAATAATCCTGATTTGCAAGGTTGAGCAAGACAGTCATTTTCTACACATGTGGGAAAGAGTATTAATAGATATCCATCCATATTCTGTGTTCATTGTCTCCTGATTATTTCTCACTTCTTTGCATTTTACAAATATTGTAATGTGTAGTCTCTAATCACTGTCTCTCTTCTCAGCTTTTCCCTTCTGCCGCACCCAAGATTCAAACTTTCCTGCGTGACCTTTATCACATGGTAGACCCAATGAGGCGGCTTGGTTCCGTCCTGACTGTGCATTGGTTGATTTCCAGTTTACTTGAGCAATTCCAGTTCATGACTAAAGAGGCACATACAAATCTTCCAGAATGGTAAGATAAGTATTATATTATATGTTGAGGGTAATTGATCAAATTATGTTAATTGCAGTAGGTCATAAAACTTCTGCAGAGCATCATAAGACTTAACCCTTCAGCAGATGTAGGTGTACTTACAACACTTGAGATGAAGGTCCATCATCTCATCATGGAGCACTGTCAGCCATTTTGTCATTAGAGATGTAGCTAGCTTTCTACCTAGTACAGTTTTGTCCCTTTGCTTCTCTTTCTACTACAGAAGACTAGGAGTTAAAAAATTAGTTGGAGCTACAGTAAATTTTTTTTCTAAGAAATATGAAATAAATTAGGTAGGTTGTTTTCTGAACAACTGTCCACTCAAAATTAGGATTACTTGCCAGAGTTAAGGCTGTATTTTAGTCTATTCACCAATTAAAAGCAAAACTGTAAAGAAAAGATGCAATTTCAGGTAAAGATTTTTCCAAAAAGGACTAATAATTTTGAGTGGATCTAAATTTTTTGTCCAACAAGAGACAGATCAAAGAGATACTCTGAGAACTTCATTTTAACTCTTTTTGAAAAGCTGGAAAAATACTGTAATGGCAAGGTTAGATCCATTGAGCTTGGCAAGAAAGTTTAACTTTCATGAGGAGGGAGGGAGAGACGGAGGGACGGAGGAAAGAAAAGAGGGAGTAAGGAATGAATGAAGGAGAAAAGTTGTGTTATACAATATGTTTTGTATAAAATTTGTAAAAATATGTTTTCTCTGCTCATCATCTATTGGCTAATGATGTTTCATATACATGTATGCCATACTTGACTTATGACTTTACTGACTACAAGCATACATGATTTTGCAAACCAGGGCTTGGGAACAGAGGCACATTAGACAATGTATGTGATCTGTTCCATGAAGTCTCAGGTTAAATGTGTGAATGACATTATTTTGCACATTTTGCTTGGAGAATGTCGTAGTGACTATATAAGACATCTGTAAGATTTCTTAAGTTTTTAATTTTGTTCCTTGAATTGGGTGTGGCTTTCAGCAAGTCAATAGTCATCTGTATCTTTGTTTAGCTATAAAGCGGAGCTCATACCTTACCACTGCGCTAGGTAACTGTTTATTAGTGTTTTGACAAGGCACAGTTCCATGCATGTGCTAAGTATTATTGTTGTTACTGCCTGCCACTCCATGAAAAGTAACTCAAAGATGCAGCTGCTTGCATTCATATGTAAGCTCTTGCCCTTTTGCCAAAATATTTAGGTTTGCATATCAAAGCATACCAACCTTTAGAAGCTTTCTGTTCTAATCTAAGCTGTGCCACTCACTCACTTTGAGCAAGCCCCTTGGCCTCTTTTTTTCTTTCAAGCTGAACATTGGTGTATGTGTATAAATATGTAGAAGTACCATGACCTTTCTCCAGGGCATAGGCCAATCTGCTTCTTTGCACTGTATTTTTCTGTAATGGCTAAGCTAATAATGCCATTCTATTCACTCACTGTATAAAAACCCATGTGTTTTGATGTTGCTAAATCATAATCTTCCACTTCTATAGCTACATGCATGTGATAGTGATGCATGTGTCAGATATGGCTGTAATTATACTTAATTGCAAGGAAGAAAGAGCTTAGTAGAGCTTACTCCCCAAATAACTCAGGTATGCAGTCTCTTTGAGCTTTGACTGATCTTTTTTGAGATTCCTAGCTTCGATGAGTTTGTGTATCAGAACACGTCTCCTGAATTTCTTAGTTCTTATTTCTCAGACTATGAAAAATTGGTATTTCCAGCTGCAAAATCCAGTGTTTTGCACAGCTGACTGTCCAACCAGACAAGATACTTACACGAAAAATAATGACTTCTGACTTAGGTCTTGTACAGTTATTCTGTTCACTGATCCTGTGGAGGATGGAGACAGGATTTAAAGAAGTTTCCTGGTCTACTTTTCTTAACCTGTTGCATCTGCATGACTAGTATCAAAACCTTAAAAGGTATTAGTGAACTCTCTGAATTACTTCCGCAGGAGAAGCAAGAAGAACTCTAGAAAGTCATATCAAACTATAATGAAATGGTTAAAGCCTAAGTGAGAATGACCATCTCAGATATATTGGTATAACATATGACAAAGTTCTTTGAAAGTGATGGGGTGGTACTACCTAACAGGCACTCTGAAACAAATTTTCTGCATTGATTTGTGCACTGTTTTTAAATTCTATGCAGCTTCAGCTTGTGATATGACTAAGACATACAGCATTACTGTCTTCTAGAATAGCGACTATGAAGTACTATGGCAAGTATGGCCGTGTCAGGCAGCAGGGTAGCATGGAAGAATCAGATTAGTGAGAAAAGCTAATCCTTCTGTATTTGCATAAGGCAAAAGCCTAAACAGGTCGATAAAACTTCAAATGCTTTTGTGAAATCAACTGATACGTTTGAAAAAGTGTTACTAGCTTCCCGTATGAAAGCCCTTTTTAAGGTCAAAATAGAAGCAGCAGCCCTCAAACTGAATTTGGATTGAAAATAATCTCTTGGCGTTTAACTTGGTCAGGCTCATCACTGAGCAGTTTAACAAATAAACATGGTTGTGACTATGGGGCAGAAGAAGGCAACAGCAAGGAAGTCTGGATAAGATCACTGATCTGCAATAGGAGGAATGAGAGATAGAGGGAAGGAGGAAAGGAGAGAGAGAGTTGGGATTAAGTGCCAGAAAATAAATCCCACTCTTGAGTCTGCAATATTGTATTTCTCCTTTGAAGACTGGTACAAGATAATTCATTTGGTGAACCAAATGACCTCATGGAAACTCTGTGACTGAAGTCAAGCAAACACTTTACAAAACAGAGAGCTCGCACTGCTGGTTAATCAAACAGAAAAAAAATTTTTAGTGATCATGTCTCACAAAATTACCTCCAGTGGCTTCTCATTTTCAAGAGAGACCTACAAAACATCATCTAAAGAGATAAAATTAATAACTCTACTGAATACTGAAATATGTGTGGTCTCAATTTTTACTTTATGACCCATTAAAGATTGCACCATCTAAAATTAGCACATCCATTTGAGAACCCAAAAGTGACTAGATTTTTTCCTTTTTATATTTTAATATTATGAAATATATCTTCTATTTTTACACATCCTTCATTGCTTATGTCTCTGATTGCTTAGACCATCAGAGCTACATTACTATTGCTGCTGTCAATCTTTTAGCTTTCTCGTTTGCTGAATCAGAGAGATTACTAAAGGACAGGTTCACTGTCAATAGTTTGTGGTCTACATAGCAGGGATCATTCAAAAGGTACGTTCACAAGCATGCGCTCCTCTAAGGTACATGACATACAGTCATTAGTTTCATTATAGCTGATGCAAAATGTGTAAGCAATGCATATATCCGTGCTTGATAGCTCCTCCAAGATGCTAAGTAAATTAGGGGGCATGCATACAAGTGAAGGTTCCTTATTGAGTAAGAGCATGTAAAAGAAAGTCATGCAGAGTCCAGGATCTCAGCTGCTCCCTGCCTGCGGAAGAGCTTCCAAACTGTGTTTTTTGTCAGTCTGCTGACTGCAAGGAGCTTGGACAAAGGAAAATTTAATGGTGCTAATGACTAAAAAGACAAGTCTTCAGCAGAGAGAAATCATAGAATCTTTTTGATTGGAAAGAACCTTTAGGATCATAGACTGTTAGCCTAACACTGTCAGGTCACCATTAAACTATGTCCCTAAATGCCACATCTACACATCTTATAAATGTCACCAGAGATGGTGACTCCACCACTTCCCTGGGCAGCCTGTTCCAATGCTTGACAACCCTTTTGTTTAAGAAATTTTTTCTAATATCAAATATAAACCTCCCCTGGCACAACTTGAGGCCATTTCCTCTTGTCTTATGTCTTATTACATGGGAGAAGAGACAGAACCAGACCAATTCCTACCTCACTACAACCTACTTTCAGGTGGTTATAGAGAGCAATAAGGTCTCCCCTGAGCCTCCTTTTCTTCAGGCTAAGCAACCCTAGTTCCCTCAGCTGGTCCTCATGAGACTTGTGCTCTACCCACTCCACCACTTTCATTGCCCTTCTGTGGATGTGCTTCAGCACCTCAATGTCTTTCTTCTAGAGAGGAGCCCAAACCTGATCACAGTATTTGAATTGCAGTCTCACCAGTGTCAAGTACAGGGGTATGATCACTTCCTTGGTCCTGCTGGCGACACTGTGATTTTGAGTATCTTTCTGTAAATACAGTAATCTGAGCATCTTTCTGTAACACAATTTCTAAATTTACATTTTGATGCCCTGCTGTCGTTAGAGTTATTATATGTCTCTTAATGTTGTCTGATGATAACTATAATATCTTTACCAAGTTGACACGTACAGGCCATGGTATTCTTTGGGAGCTGGGCCCTTGTGATGGTGGCTGCCACACCCCTGATGTCTCCTCTTACTAAACCAAAATCTGGCATTTTATAGAGTTACACCATCTTGTTTTCATGTCTCCATAGGGTTTGAGACTGGGCAATCAAAAGTGAACAGTGGAGAAAAAATTATTTGACAGGTGTTAGCCACTAGCTCTTTGACAAGCAGAAAGGGGGATGCAAAATGACTTATAACTTGGAAAACAAATTATCTAATAGCTTGTTAAGTGTCTGCTTTGAAAGGAGGTCATGAATATGCATGAAATTAGGGCGGTGTCTAGACACTGCAAGCTCAGAACTACATTTTCTTGCACACACAGAGACACACAGATCTGCCAGCTGCTTCTTTCCTTATCTCATTGAGATAATGCAGAAGTCCCTGTTTTATTATTAGACAGTTTACCTTTTACCATGACTGACCTCAATTTTGCTTTCGGCAGCTCCTTTTAAAACATTAGTGATGGCTGATTGCACAGAACAATTTTGCCACCTCCCTTACTTGGCACAGACAGTGACTTTGTGTCTTTCAAAATCCAAACTGAATGGGCAGCGGTACCTGGGAAGAAGCTACTTTATGAGAACTTCTGCAGAAAACACTGGGAGAAAAAAAATGCGAATGCTTCGAGAAATGCTAATGGGCCTTTGGAAAGACGTTATCAGCCAGTGATCCAGTACATGGATTAGAGAAAAGCTTACGGCCTTTCTTCTACTATGGTCCTAAAATGCTATGTGAAAGAAAAAAATCTGTGGAGTTAGCAATATGTGTGCCACAAACATGTTAATGAATTGTTGCAATTAACTTGTCCTTTTTCACTGAGGATTTATATATATAGTCTGGATGATGATAATCTGATTTGTTTTGAATTAGCAAACAAATCAAGACACATAGATGTTCCATTATATGAATTCATGCTAACATAGGTACAGAAATTAACCTTGACACAGGCCTTCATTTATATTTAATTCTTTTTGAACGAAGTCTAACTTTAACCTCCAATATATACAAAAAAGCATCATGCAAACAGTTAAGAGAGATGGTTTGGGTTATTTTGTTCCTGGCTATATCTACTCTTCCCACCAATTCAACTATTCTTTGAAATTTATTTCTGGGGGGGTTTTTTTTGTGTGTGTTATATGCTACCATTTATTATGGAATGTGAGTTTTCTGTCATGTTAATTCAGGTAATATTGCTAATGCTGGGAACATGAATCCAGAAGGTTCATCTTTCCATGGAGAATATCAAAATACCATGTGCCCTGGGTTGCCATATAGAATTTTTTGAAAAATATTCCATGGTTTCTGTACCTTTCATTCGTGTGGAAATATGTCTGCTATTGAATTGACAGGCATTCTTCTGAAGAAAATATGAGTCCCAAGCAGAATGTTCCTTCTGACTTCAGGGAGAATCATGAAGGTAAGGGATCAAAATAAGGTCTTCTATATAAGGTATGTTTTTAATATTTGTACTACTTCTGATAACATGTATGATTTAGATTATATTGTTATACATTCCAGGTGGAAGGTCTTGGCCGACTACATATAAAAGAACAATTTCTTTCTTATCTGTTGTTCTGCTGAACCCACAAGCTGTGTTTTTCAACCTAAAGCAAAGATCTCACACTGAAAAGAGTAAAAGTACACTGCATTTTTTATAATTAATAGAATGAGAGTTCCTTCTTCTGTAGGATTTTGAATCAGGCTTAAAGCAAGACAATTATTAATTGTTTATCTATCTTTTCAGCATTGCATTATTCCAGTAAGACTAAAGAAAGACAATGCAGTTATGGTAAGTCAAAGTCTTTCTAGACCACTTTCTTGGGGCTTTCTGTATAATCTTTCAGTAAATTGAGTGCCTGTGGGCTTTTATATATATATATAAAAGGATTTTTAAGTAGCAAGAGTGTTTATGAATCACTCAATAACTGGGTTATTATGTTAAATAAGCCTCAAGCACAAAGTTAAACATTGCTATACGTGCATATTAATGTGAGTATTTCAGCACTCATTGATCCCTTGCCACTCTTCAGTAGACTTTTGCTCCTTATTTCCAAGAACTTTAGCATATATTTGTTCTTGTGGAATAACCTTTAAACCTGTATGGAGTTTAATCTGCCTTGTATAAGTCCAGTCTTCAGCTCAGTGGTGGAATTTAAAAGAGCTGCTTAAAAGATGAAGAGTTTTTCTAAAATACCTGCTTGTAGGAATATTTAAAGTATATTTAAAGATATGTAAAGATTTAAAGTATATTTGTCTTCGGTGGGAGCAATGCTTTCTACTGCCTTCCTCATCAACACATCTGAGGGATCACTTTGTAAATGTGAAGCAAGTGCTCTGTGGTGGAAAGGCTTTTCTACCCATTAAGCCTCATTTCCCCTCTGTTAATATTCTCATGGTGCCTCCAGAAACTCCAGTGTGTTGGTCAGAGGCCAGAAATGCTCCTGGGCTAGCTGACTGGCATCACCATTCCTACTGCATGATTTATTTATTTTTTAATAGCTCAATTCATTTTATTTTGAAAATCCTTCCTCATTTTTAAGGTAGTAGTGAGATAACTTTTCTAGGTAAGGCATACAGGATCTTGAAAACTGTTTATATACTGTCTGTAGGATTTTTAAAAATACCTTCTGTGTGCCAACTTATAAACCTCTACTACCCTTCAAATCTAGCTGAAATTCTGCTCTTCCAGTGCAATAACTTCCTTTACGTTTTAATCCATACAAGAGATTGCTGAAATTGCCCTGTTTTGTTTATCAAGGCAGATATTTTGAGGTAGAAAAGGCCCACATAGAACTGCTTGTCTCCTTTATGACCCTTTTAAGACATGTTTTAAGCCACAAGATTTTTCAGATCTTATAGTAAAAGAGTTTTCTGACTGGAGTATTTTCTAAAGCACCCAGTTTTAAACACTTACTAGGGAATATATGTGGAACACAAGTTTTGAATGTGTAATTATATTGTAGATATGGATCCAATAGGTTGGATTAAAATATTTGTCATAAGTAGGTGCCAGCAAATAATTATTCTCTTGAGTCATTTGGCAAACACTACAAAATAAAGGATACATTTGAGCAAATAGGATTTGATTGTGGAGATTTCATACCCAGGGAAGGAGCTGGAATTTGTCGATTTAGGAATTTTAATAAAACATTCTTCCAGCTGTACTGCAAATGACCCCGTGGGTCATGTGACTTGTTCTTATGAACAGTAGGAGCATGTCTAACTTATTTTGATTTTATTGGCAATTACACATGTACATAAACCCTGTACACAGGCTGGTACCTAAGTAGGTTATGAATTTTTGGCCTAACTCTTCTTTGAGTTTCAGTTAACCAACTGGAGACAGGATCTCCTAGACCTAATCCTTGCATTTGCAAAGACTTACTCAGACTTTGAGTTTTGTAGCTCTGACTAGAGCACTGAATGATTAAAATCCCTTCAGGGTCTAAAAATTTCTCTCAAGTGCCAATACCAAACTCCATTAAGACCTTGCAGCAGGATTATCAGTTTCAGAGTGGGCATTGAAAATGTTGCCACTGTACATGTTATCAATGTGCCAGAAGTTGCATGTTACTTAAAACTGTTCATGCATTTCACAGTTTTTTCTTTGATGCCTTCTTGGAACAGATAAAGATACCCTATCTCATATCAGGCAGATCTTCACCAGTCCACAGCTGGACTTGAATCCCCAATTTAACCCAAAGATCAAAGAATACTATGCAGAAGTCCCATTCGACATGGTGACAGTGAAGATAGGAGCAGAACCTTCTAACTGTCAAAGCCAAGTACACCTTGATGAGAAGAAAGGGCCAAGGTATGAGCGACAAAATATGAGTGTAAGAACAAAAAGCATCCTTAACTTTGGAAGTATGTTAGAATGTTATAGGAATGTTTTGTGTTTCCAAAAGCACAGAATGCCTATAAATTAGGCAGGAGAGTCAGAGAGAGTTCAACATTCAGAAATTTACATTTATTTGTCAAAGTCCTGAAGGCTATGGTAATATGTTCTCAGGCTGTAATTAATCCTAGCTTGACAGAGTGCACAGTTGCTAGCATCCACCCCAGCTTCTCCAGTCACTGACAGCATCAGAGCTGAGTGGTAACTGACCATTGTTGTGCTGCACACAGTAGACAGCAAATCATTTGAGCTTTTGTATCCAGGCTGTGATTTTGCTCTGTGGTTAAGCCCCCACCCCATTGGGCTTGGTCCCTCAGGCAGCAGTCTGCTTATGTGGGTCACACTAGGGTGGGTGGGATCAAAAGAAGAAATAAATTCAAGTTTACTCATTCAGAGTAATCAGTTTTCATCAGTTATAAGAGATTGTCATAGAGCCATAGAAACACAGAATCATTTAGGTTAGAAAAGAAGAACACTGAGTTGAACCGTTAGACTAACACTGCCAAGTCCACCATTAAACCATGTCCCTAAGTGCCGCATCTTTTATATACCTCTAGGGATGGTGACTTCACCACTTCCCTGGGAATCCTGTTTCAGTGCTTGACAACCCTTTTGGTCAAGAAATTTTTCCTAACATCAAATCTAAACCTCCCCTGGTGCAACTTGAGGCCATTTCTTCTTGTCCTATCACTTATTACTTGGGAGACGAGACCAACCCCCACCATGCTACAACCTCCTTTCACGTAGTTGTAGAGAGCAATAAGGTCTCTCCTGAGCCTCCTTTTTTTCTAGGCTAAACAACCCCAGTTCCCTCAGCTGGTCCTCCTTAGACTTGTGCTCTAGACCCTACACCAGCTTCGCTGCCCTTCTGTGTATGTGCTCCAAAACCTCAATGCCCTTGATCCCCTCATCCAGATCATTGATAAAGATATTAAAGAGAACTTGCCCTAGTACTGAGCCCTGGGGAACACCACTTGTGACTGGCCACCAACTGGATTTAACTCCATTCACCACTACTCTTCAGGCTCAGTCATCCAGCCAATTTTTTATCCAGCAAAGCATACATCTGTCCAAGCCATGAGTAGCCAATTTCTTCAGGACAATGCTGTGGAAAACAGAGTCAAAGGCTTTACTTAAAGTCCAGGTAAACAATAGCCACAGCCTTTCCCTCATCCTCTAAGTGGGTCATCTTGTCATCAGCAACAATCCCAGCTTATCTGATGCTTTAGAAAAGCGCAGACCCAGAGGATAGTGGAGAGAGCAAAGTCATCATTAAACATCAGGTTTGAGCACTGACCTACAATCATCCATGATATTTAATTGCTACTATGATCCCTGGCACAGTTTTGGCTTTCCCAACTAACTCTCTCACAGATAGTGGTGATTGTCAGGGACAATCCCAATAGGCATTTTTGGGCATGACCTGGTTTTGAATGTTGGGAGGGACAAAAGTGTTTATTTGTGTGGGTCAGTTACCTCAGAACCAGAGAACTGGCCTATTTACATACTAGCCACTACTGAGTCAATAAAAGGGAGAGCAAGGACAATGATTCACTTGGGAGGGAGAACCATTACAGAGCTAGTCTTGCTTCATGTCATGAAGTGTCTCTGCAACACACCATCTTTTGACTGACTGTGAAGCAGTTGCTTTGACCTGGAATGTCTGCTAATAGCCAGACAGTCTGTACAGTTGTTACTGATCTAAAGTCTAATGTACTTCGTGTGTTTTCAATAAGAATTACCCTTGATTTGTCACTTCAAAAGAAGCTCCCATAAAATTCTTCTACCCAGCTTTTTAGTGTTTTAATGTTACCCATCTTGGCAGTCAACATGGATATGTGGGAAAAAACTTAACGGATTTGTTCCTTGTTCATGATAAACAGAATAGCACTATGTCCTTCACACTGAAAAGCAAAAGCCCTGCATGTGAATGTTCTGGGTCTTTCAGCGTTTCTCCTTCCCCTGTGAAGGGAGAAGATCACAGTCCAGCTTTGCTCTTGTCTTTCACTCTGAGCAGTTTGTCCGGGACTCCATCACATTTGATTAGTGGACAATTTCAATGGCTAGCTGACACCTCTGATCTTGTTTGTCTCTCTGCTGACTTCACCATGAACTTAGACCTGCCAGGAATTATTGTCCCTAGTGGCTTCGTTCACAGATTTCGTGTCAGAATTGTTGCTGCTGCCACTGAAGCTGTTTTCACTAAGTTCCACTGTCAGTATTTTGTCTTCCTGAAACAACAGTAAATTGTGACAAATTTTATTTTACACTAGATTTTTATTTGAAATCATATGTATTTTGTAAGAGAAAGAATCTGTTAGAAACAGAAGCCACAAGGAACAATTAAAGTTTAGCTGGCATAGATAAATCAGTGAAAATCTTCATTTCTTTAATGTTTATTCCACGTTTTTCCTGTCTTGCCCTGCAGCGTTGCTAACTACCCCCTTGGCCTTGGACTGAACAAAGTCATCATCCTTGTAACAGATGATTCTCAGCCCAGTCCTCGGGTTGTGAGCAGCTACAAAATCACAATTTATCGAGAGGACCGCCCTAGTCTGCCTTTGTTTGATGACTACATGATGTGTGGATTTGTGCAGGTATTGTCTCTGTATTCTTTTGCTATACAAATTAATAGTGAGTTTAACTGGTTTCTTCATCCAGTGGTATTAATTAGGGTACCTGGGCCAAAGCTAATGGAGAGTCGGTTTTGATGAGATTAGAATCTCGGTTCTAAATACTGTAAGTGTAAGAAATACAGCATGTCTTGGATATAAACACAGTGTTTTGCGTATAAAAAGTAAGTCCAGCATAAGTACCTGTTACATTTACCATGTATTTGAGAGCTTCCGGTTAATTAATCCTTACTTTGATCAGTCAAAACCATACCCATCAGAGAGCTTTTGTTTGCTTGTAAGAAAACTGTACCTCTGTGCTGTGCAGTGGGCAGATTCCAGTTTTCACAAACATCTATGACATTGGAGCCATCAAAATCCTTTTACTAGGAAAGATATTTATGATGACAGTGTATTTATCAGTGTTCAGCACAAATGCTGCTAGATAATTTCTGAATTAAAAGTGTTTATTCTAGAAGACCAACAAAAAAATATGCAAAAAACCCCACTGATGATTCCAAAGAAGGGGTTAACTGTAACTCATGTCACCTTTATCCAAATATAAGTTTGGGAGTACAAATAAATTACTCTTAACAAATAACAATCCTTAGGAAGCAGTGGGTGTCTTGAATGAAAAAAGGGGTGAGATTCTGTCCAATAGGATTTTAAGCAGATTAAAAGGTTTGGTGGGTTCATTCTAAGTGTTAGAGCATCCAGGAGGAATATTTTCCTAACAGTGAATTCTGCAACCAGGAAGCAGGGTTTTCAAAACCATAACATTGAAACTCTTCATGTCAAATGTCTAATCCTATCTTTATTTATCTTCATTATGAAGATCTGTATATATTAATATGTCCTTTTCAGAAAACTTATTTCCCTTCTCTGGTTTATTTCTATATACTGAAGAAGAGGCTGGGAGACCAGAGTGGGAGAAGGCAGAGCATTTTATGGGATAGGACAAATCAAGAGGGATTTTTTCCTAGTGGAGAAATAAGCACTGAGGCTTAAAACAGGAGCCAAAGAGATTATAAATGTTGATAGCAAATTGTATGTTGACAATAATTATCTCAATCTGCAAATTAGAACTGTCAGAGAAAATGTATATAGTAGTCATAGCCTACTGACTGCTGATCTGAATACCTGATTATGGTGCTGTCTGGCCCTCTACCTTGTCTTTGTCTCTTCTCTTACACTTATCTTAGAAGCTCAAAAGGTCAGGGACCATCTTCTTGCTCTTTTTACTGGCTCAGCACTAGGTCTAGCAGTTTCTACAGTAAGGCAAATAAGAATAAATACATATAATACATAAGATTTCAGCTCAGGTGTACAGCAATTTGCCTGACACCTTAGATGTGAATTAGGATGAGAAGGAGAGCAGCAGTAGATTGAGCTGGAGTTATGTTACTAGGAGAACACACTGGCTGGAAAGATGTGAGGAAAGCTCCCCTTGTTACCCAATTTGGAGCATGTATCTGGGTGTAGGAACAGGAATTCAACCTCGTACACATCCTCCCACAGTAGAGTTTACATTGTTGTTAGTGTTTTATGATAGCATTTATGAAACCAAGTATGAAGCTTTGAAGCACTGTGAAGGCAAAGAGATGTAGATAAAAAAGAAAAGTGTTTTAGAAGTTTCTTTTGATTGAGCTTAGGTTTCTGCTCATCTATGAATAACTGCTCTCTAATTAATATAATTGTTCAGAGCTAGGGAGAACTTCGGGAGTTTAGAGTAAAAATGAGATGAAAAGCATTCTTGTGGTATCTAATGAGGCTGTGAAGAGACAGTATGAGATTCTAAACCAACATTTTTTTAGATATGTTAAAGGCAAACTTATCAGAGAGTACATTTAAAAAAACAAACAGAGGCTGGAGCTGGAGATAGAAATGGCATTCTAAAACACTCAAAACCCTGCATTTTTTCCCCTTTTCCCTATTTCCTAGAACAAAGGTTTTTTGCCTTTTGCTTAGAGTAACTTTTTTATGAAAACAGAACTCAGCTCTTAAATATCATCGTTACATTCTGCTTTTGATACCGGAAAACATTATGCACTCTTGCAGGGTGGGTTAATAAACCCTGATAATGACATGAATGCTTGTTCTTTTAGTAACAAGACACCTGTTTTAGGAGCAAAAGGATAAATACAGCGTGAACCGATGGAGTCTCCTTTGGACACTTGACTAGGCACAACTGGGATCACACATGGGGAGGAAAAGGTCACTGACAGTGGTGTGGTCTTTCTCACAGAAGGCTTCAGTTAAAATTCTAATGCAGCAATTTTTTTCTTGACTTTCTTTTATGTTTAATCCCATTAGGATATTCAGGTTTCACTGCAAGATGATACTATAAGGAAGGTTACAATAAAAAGACAGAGTGCGGGATGCTGTTTCTAGTCTTCTAACAATTCTCATGCAGCTGAATAATCCTGGATTAATTTCAATGCTATTGAGTTAAAATGTGTGTGGTTCCAAGCCTTGCACCCCCTAAAAGGGGAAAAAATATGTTCCTCTCTACTTTTTGATAGTAGCTCTAATATCCTCATTAAAACCAATTTAGTAGGTGATAAATTGTGCCATCACCATGGCACCTTCAGCATCTTTGGCTGTCTTTCATTGTGTTCTCCATTCCGACAGTGTTGCTTAGACTGCAAATGGAGAGGTTATTGGTTTTTTATTTAACTTAATTTTCTGCAATTGTCGACAATATTCAGATTAAGTGTCACTGAGAGAAGTGGTTCTATTTTGTTATCACCCGTGAAGCTGTGATACCAAGATAGGCAGAATACAAAGCAAGCAGAAAAACCTAGTGAGCTCTTAAGACAGGGGTATCAGCGTTATCCTTAAGTGAAAGATCCCAGACTATGGACACACTGTCATAAAGGAGAAAATATTTTGTTCATTCTTGCACTGCCTGTTGTCTTTAAAATGCAAACAGATTTATCTATGCCTGTCTTTAAATGTGTGGATACTACCTCTTTGATTGTTAATCTTTGTCTAGTTGCAATCATGGAAAGTAACTGGTGATGTGCTTAGGAAACCTTGTTTGACACTGTGAACTTTAGTACCTACAGTGTCCTGCGGCCACTTATTTTGGAGTTTGGGGTTGGTTTTTGTTTGTTTTTAATTTTATATTTTGTTTTATTTTACTAATACAGTTTTTGGTTTTGTTTTTTTTTTTTTATTTTAGTGATACAGTGCTCTACTTGGGTTTGCATTTGCATTGTGAGTAATGGATAGCTAGTATTATATTTTATAGCCATAGCATTTATCATTCTCATTGTTGTGCATTTGCACAAAATGTGAAAAAGTAGTTTCCAGAATCAGTGCACTGGGCTGATGCTCTGGCTGTCCTACAGCTTTCTCAGGTCTGAGAGAATGGAATTACAGGAGAACAGCTTTATGAACTTCCTCAATTTTTATAGAACACCTTATTCTTAAGTAATATTATCTCTTATAAATCCTTTTAGCATATTCATTTCATAAAGTCCAGTTAGCATAAGAAGTCCAACTGAGCTGATAACGAGATACTGGTATAGCATTGATGACTGTGTAACATCAAATGACTGTAGTGCAGCTGGAAACAAGATGCTAGCAGCAAAATGTTGATTTCCTTTTCTGTCTACTAAACTTCCGTTGACAAAGAAAGCAATTAAGACCTAGGCCTAATGTAATAACTATATTTAACTTTACTATAGTCTTTGAGGGGTAGAGATAAGAAAATCCCTTAGAAAAGTAGAAGCCTTCAAAAAAATAATTTCCTTTTTTTTGTTGTGTAAGATACAGGAATACTTATAACTTTTTCAGGTCAGGTTATAAATTTCCTAAGGAAAATAAAATGTTTTTACTTCATTTTAAACTGTGTCCTATTACAGTTACAGTGCCTTTCATACTAGAGAGTACAAGTAAAATCTGTCAATTACAGAAACATTAATTAACTCCTTGCCTAGTGCTTTCATGTAAAGATTTCAAAGAAACTTGCAAATATTAAATAATGTGCATAAAAGAAAAAGAAAAAAAAAGCTTAGGAGAGAAAGAACTTGTCCTGTGGTAGGACAGGCTTGAAGCACATTAGTCTCTTCTGTATTTCCAATTAGCTACATTAGACTTGATGTGACCCCCATTACAAACCACCCATCTCTTCTGCCCTTAGGACACTGCAGATGCCCTGTGGAGACTCAGGCTTCGCAGTGCGTGTTGTAGCAGCAGCTAACCTTCTTGGCAGTTCTGGGTTTGAGTGTCTTGCTTGAAAACACACAGAAAGTGCATCTCTGGAACACAATATACAGCCTAATTATATCGGCAACCAGACTGTATCTTATTTGCAAAGTTAGCTTACTTCCCTTTCAGAGAATAAAAGAATATCCATTGAAGGAGCAATCAAGCATTGCATCCTTTAGTCTTCTCAGGTCTAGAGCTGGTAAGCAGTTTTGAATTTTTCAGAAAACAACTTAAAAAAAAAAAGTTTGAGTTATTTTTTTTCTTCTTCTTTCTGTTTTTTTTCATGGCTTTCTGATTACAAAAAAATAGATATAAAGAAAAGTATATGCCTTCTTCAAAAGAAGATGTTTTGGTTCAAAGAGAATTATTTGATTAAAAGAGATTAAAATTTGCAATATTTATTGACATAACTGTTAATTAGAGATTTTAGCTATTGTGCAGTCCAGAATGCTAACAGTGTTCTCAAAGAGGGTGTGGTTGGGACAAGCAAAAAACTCACTCATCATTAGATCTGAAATACTCAAGCCTATACTCTAAATTTTCTTCAGAAACACTGGTGAGAGCATAGTATGAGAGCATAGTATGGCAGTAATTTTTTCCAGGAGCGATGCCAACTTCAGGATCCCTTTCCCTGCCTGCAGTACTCATGAACCAGATGCGAGAACTTTTTTTTTTATGGACTAGTTCCTAGAATAAGGCTCCCAATCTCTCCATGTGAACACAAGGAAAGGGGTAGGTGCAGAGGCAGGAATGAGCAGCTGGGCACAGAAGAGTGATAGTGGGTGCTGTTTAAGGAACCTTTTGCTTTTGTGGAAAAAATTCACATTGAGATTGGGTTTAAAAGTCTTAGAAGTGAGTAGTTATAGCTCTGCAGAAAAAAATGCAGAGACCTAGTCTGAAATGAGCAGGAGCTTCACATTCACAAGTTGTGGAAGTGATTTATGGGTGAAAAAGCCTGAAACACTAGAAGCACATTTGCATCGCTATTAATCTGTTAAATAAAGTGTAAATTATTTTGGTTTTTGTGCTTTCAACCCACTCACCAAGAAAGACAGCGTCCACATAACCTTGAGAAGCAAATATGTAGCAAACTAAATACACTGTTGAATTGGAGGCATTTCACGTGAAAGCCACAAAATTATTAGAGAGCTCGTACAATGAGACTGCCATAAAAAAAAAGGTGAGGGCTGTGTGTCAGCATGGTTCAATTAATTTCAGGGGAGCGATTCCAAATTACACTGATGGAGTACCTATTCTGACAGAAATATAATGCTAAATTCTCTTCCATTACATATGCCAGGCAGTATTAGTGAGTTAATTCACTTGCATAAAACTGCTGAAATTGTTCGTAATTTTCCTAAACATTCATGGTCAATCAACAGCTCAGGAAAACCTGAAAACTGTTTGAAGGGATTTTAATGTATTTAAAGATCAAGCGACATATAATCACCATTTACTGTAAATATAAAGCAAGCAAGCACCTAAATCTAATAACAACTTTGTGCTTCTAAAAAGTATATTTATGAAGATAGAGAAGGTAGAGGTGCAAATAACAAGTGCACTGAGCTAATATGCAAGTAGAGGGTTAATTTCTGTGAGTATCTCAGAATAAAATGTTTTGTCAAGTCAGCATATTCTGGCTTTGTCGACATCTATGCCATTGGGAAGAGAAGGCTTGCCACGTTTTCTTAATTATAACAAAGACTTTTGTGATGTTTTAAAGCAGTGCTTCATAGGTGAGTCAGAGGCACAATTAACTATTGTGATGGATCTTCTTTACATTTATGCTGTTCTGTAATGAACACCTTTAGTGTCTCAACATCAGAGATGTGGCTGTTAAGTGGGTATCTTGATCTGCAGCCAGTATCTGCTGCTTTAAGGAAAGGTCTCAAACGCTCAACAGAGCATAGATCTGTCCTTTGACCTTTAGGGGAATTAAAGTAACACTCTGGGTTTTCTCTAGAAATCAAACACTTCTTTCACCCAAACAGTCGACTTCATACATAGTCTGCACTATCATCTGGTAATCACAGGCTCTGAACAGGCCATAGAGAAAAAATGAGCACAACTAGAGCATAAGGTGGGAAGAACCAGCAAAAGGATGTTTGGTTGCACTTCTACTTTAGCATCTATTTCTCTTAAGCATGGAGTGAAAATTTGCTTTACAGTTTTGTCCTGTATCTCCATTAGGCTCTGCTTGTCTACGACTGTCATCATATTCTCAAGCATTTTGGGGATGCCACATTACAGAGCCCAAACTTTGAGGCTCAAGTCCATGTTGGGTCCAGCTGCCTGGAGAAAAGCAGTCTTCCAGTTTACTGCATTTTGCTTATGCTCCTGACTTTATATTAATTGTACTTAGCCTTCTCTATATAGCTAAGTTTCCTGTTTAACATGTGATGCAAGATTAATACCAGATACCCTCCAGGAAACATCTTCAGAAGTATCAGGGAGAGACTGAATAGAGCGGATGTTTCCGTGCAGCAGCTATATTTGTCATTATTACGATGTACTCTACATGGGAAATGGTGTGTTACACAGATCACTGATGGATAGCTTGCCACCAGTGCTTTGAGACAATCCATGTGCAAGCTGGTTCAGGGATTCAACAGTTGAAAGTCAATAATGTCTGAGATGACACCGACAAACTAATTTTGTTTACGATCATTAGCCAGAGGAGATGTTAGGTCACTATAATAATTAGCCCCTAAAGAGATAAAAATTTTTAGGCATCTTTCAGTGTTCATTTTTCCTATGCTCCCTTTTCTTGGGCAGCACTCTTACAGTTAAGAACTTCTTAAATCAGGAATGATAATCATTCTTCATCATCACTGAATTTATTGACACCGGTTAGTGTTGTATGTAGCACCTCCTACCCCAGCAATGGAAAATTTGGTATCTTATCCCCTTCCTTTCCCCTTCTGTGTGTCTATAGTTTATGATAGTCTTCCTAGGAACATCCCACTATCCTAGACACTCAGTTAGGTGACTCCTGTCTTGAATGGTTATTTTGCTATTATGCTGCCATAGAAAAATGTCATTAGTACATCATTATGTGAGGAACAAAACCATAAAAGATAAACCTCAAAGATCTGACAGAGCAATTCCATTCTTTTGTTTGTTCAGGCTGTTCTCTCGCTTCATATAATTACTGATGTCATTCCATGGGTGTGCATAGCACATTAGAGATACTGAAGATGAAGATCTGCCTGGGGACTAGCCAAGCAGGAACTCATAATTGCACAACTAAAAATGTTAGGGAGTCAAATTATGACCCATATGATTGCAGCTGGTGAATGAGATCCCTCTGGTGCTGGTGGGGTGTGCAATTGGACACTTCAGCCTGATAGATGCTTTGCAATACCTGCTCCCTAGGATGCTGCAGGATGGGGAGATGCTGAGAGAGCTACAGTGCTGTGGATGCAGATTCTGTATATACAGCACTATATCTGAGACCATCAAGGACTGCTAGTACAGCCTGGACTAGACCCAGTTTTTTCTGATTCCTTGCCTTTAACCACAGGATTGAAACGTCTTTTTAAATAATAGCTGTGAGCCATTGTGGGTGGCTGTGAAAGGAGACAGACATCAGTAAATGCTGGGTAGTCCATTCAGCTCCTGGGAGAACACTGTTATCTGGAGAAGATTATCAGAAAAGCTGTTTTTATACAATTCTTGTTAGCTATGGGGGTTTTGTTTGTGCTAAGTTACCAGGCAATCTTATTTAGAACAGATTTTCACTTACACGTCTTTTTTTGCTCTTATTTTGGATTATTTCAATATAATACAGGCCCAGTAACACCACTGGAATCAATTACCTTTTGCAAGAGAACTGGTAGCAGTAACTTCTGCAGTTAACTCCATGTAGCACAGGCTTTTTTTCTTATTCTGATTTCCTCTCCCTGCCCTCCACAGCAATTCCTCCATGCATTTCTGCATTGTGGCCCTGCCTGGGCAGGAGAGGTACAGCTTGATGGACTGATGGTTAGAGCCCTTCATGGAAAAGAGGGAGCCACATGCTTGAATCGCCTCAGCCTGGGGCCAGCCTAGAGGCTGAGGGCCTGGAGAAAACCTGACCCAGCCTGACTAATCACAGAAAGGTTGCTTTCTTCTCGCTGCCCCTGCCTACAGGAGGGCACTGCTGGAGCCAGACCCTACCATGCAGCCCTGAGCCAGGTGCTCTTGAGATGTACCCTGTGTACTGTATTAAAGATATCATCTTGTGAAGGCACCTGAGATCTTTGGAGAGGAACAGATTATGTATTTAGGGACCCGGTCACCCTCTAACATCCATTGTTGTTCCTTGATTCCATGAGGAACACAGCTTAGCCATCTCAATCACCACGGTGGGCCAAACTCTTACTTTCAGGATTTGCATTGCCTATGTGAATTGTGCTAAATCAGGGAATCAGAGTGTAGCCTGTAATTTTTCCATGCTTCTATCTGTAACTGTGCAATATCAGGATATAAGAATTAACTCCCCATTAAAGTGTAAAGTCTTACAAGTCTTTGGATGAACCACATTATTAAGACAACTGCAAAATATGTTAAGCAGTTCTATATGAGCTCCAGGAAGTGCAATGGCACATTTAAAGGTACAAGAATAGAAGGAGCTGGGGAAGAAGAAAAGGTTATCCAAAGTTCCTGAAGCCTCACTGAAATTTATGTTTTGGGTAAGTAGCTGTGTCAGTGTTTGCATTCTGTCAATGTACCTGATTCATGGAGCGTTCATTAATGAGAAATAACTTGCACTGTATGACAGCATACTAAGTGTTACAACCATAATCAGGCTGCCAAAGTCGCAGACAAATTAGTACATGCATATGGGCAAAGCATTTGCAAAATCCATGTTGCGCATGCACCTGTTTTTTTGGTTTGGGTATTTGTTGTTGTTGTTGTTGTTGTTTTTTTAATAAATGGTCATTGCAGTTTGTACTGGGGCAAAAGTTACTGCTATGAGATTAAACTTCAGTAGCTTTATGTGAAACACCAGGACTCTGTGGTGCCTCAGTTACATTTTTTTTGTAAATGGTGGCATTCATTAAATTGCAGATGTGCCAGTACAGTGCTGTGGAGCTACTTGTGCTGGCTGTGAGCAAGCTGGTGCAAACACAGGGAGCAAACAAAGTGCCACTGCTGCATGGCACCCAGGCAAGTCAAGCTCCGCGTTAAGGTGGTGTCACTGTTTCTGGTACCTGAGTTTATTCCATCTGCAAGACTTTCTGTCATGCTCATAAACATAGCACAGGGAGTGCACAGTAAAACTAGAGCCAAGTTTAGGGGACAAAAAAGTTACATGTTGCTTAGTGCATGGTTGTGCATGTACACCTCAGCTCTTCCAGTTCTGCAGCTCTCCAAGCAGATCGACATTTGGATTCAGTAACAGCTTCTGTACCCATTTTTTTCATGTGTGTAATAGTAAAAGAAGAGAAAAGTATTGTTAATCCAAAACCTTTGAACAGTGAAAAGACTCCCATTGACATCAATGTATTTTGGATCTGTCTGACCTAACTTGACTTACTTTGTTACCATATGGGGTTAAAAAATTTGTCTGCAGAAAAGAAAGTATGCTTACTATCGCATCTCCAGAAATAATAGCTGTGCTTTGATCATCTCAGCTTTTGATGCTAGTGGAAATTATTGGTGGCATTTTGCTATTAGAAAGTTGTAATGTGAAGCAGAGGGTCTAGGTTGTTATGAAGATTATATAAGAGGAAGACTAATGAGTCATAGTAATGGCTCAATAACTCTTCATAGTAATTTGTCCAGTCTTTAATAATAATCTTGTAATTCTGATTTGGTAAAATAAAAGCAAAAAGGGTAGTTCTGCAAATCAGCCATATGGTACAATAGAACAATGGAGATTCAAGTGATTTATTGCTGCACTGTGTAAAGGCTATCACCTCTTTGGCTGTGGGTTCACAATGCATATTTGAAATGCAGATCATTTTCCCTGTGCATTGTGTTGGTAAAGAAGATGTGACATGACTGAAATCATGATCTGGCGTAGAAGTTTGATCGTTTTTGTTCTCACTGAAAGAGCCAAGGATGCTGTGGCACCAAGAGTGGGTAAATTACTCAGGCTGCCACACGGAAGCCAGGAAATGGGATAATCCCATGTCTCAGTGAATACTTGAAACAAAACTGAGACCTGAAGGTTTTGTCACAATATGGGGACAATCCTTGAATTCTGGGCTGATCCCAGATAAAGTGGAAAATTTGGTCACCTTTGTTTAGGAGCTTGAGACATGGCATGCTTCATGGACTGAAAAATTATAGAAGTATTTGGCCTAATTCTTGTCTCTCTCTAACATCAGTCAGAGGCAGTTTTACCTAGGTCACAGAGCCATGGGTGTTTCATAGTTTCATCTATGAAAAATTGTGGAAAGTCGGAATCCAACTTCCTTTCTCAAAGTTCAAGAGGCAAATAAGGAAAACAGTGTTCTTGATTATTTTCGTTTGTTCCTCAGTAGTTTCTTCATGTAGAATGTTCTTAACTGGGATCCAATTATAGCAGATCCAAAATAGCAGACTGTTTAACTTCTTATCTAGTTAGTCAGATTATTTTTCTGTATAGAGTTATAAATATATGAAACAGTTTTTAATCTTTTAAAGAGTTCCTGTATTGCCCTATGGTGCCTCTAAGTAAGGCAGGGATAGCTTATTGCATAGCTAATCACAGTTTAATTAGTCTGATTTTATGTTTATTTAAGAATTTTATAAAGAGCAGTAAAACTAATCACTGAGAAGTATATACTATGCAAGACGAGCCTAACACCTGAAGGACAAGCTTCTGCCAAAGTCAGTAAGCCAATCTTCCACTGCTTTTGCAATCAAGGCAGCTATAAACCACAACCACCAATATAAGACAGAAAGGAAACTCTGATTTTATACACTTTGCTTTGTAAGTATCTTCACTGTGGAAATAAGATTCACAGTACATATCCATTGCTATTTCTGTAGCTGGAAAATTGTCTGTTTCCTACAGATACAGAGAACTGTTATTCTCTTTACCTAGCCCTCTACAGTTTGTGTTTCAAAGCTGAAGTCCAGGGCATTCACTATTGACAGTTCGATTCCTGTATTCTTTTCAGTTCACCTCATACACTGCTCTCAAATTCATCAAAAAATGTGAAATAGGCTGTTGAATTTTTCCCTTGATGATACCACAATAGATGTGAAAGAAGAGCCTTCGGCATGAGGCTTCCTAAGTGTTAACAGATCATGAAAATTGGCAACAACTGTTGTGCCGAGTATCATAATCTGCAAGAGGAGGGCCAGCAATTCCACAGTGATGAGAAGAGAGCCCTTGGCGTTTGAGCTGTGGTCACATTTGCCTTTCAAGTCATTTAGGCCTCCATTACACACTTTGTGGGAGAAGAAAGCTAATGCAGCTGCCTTTGCTAATCAGTCAGTATGACCCAGCCCCTCGGGGAGGCAGGCAAAGACAGATACTACTGAGACACACAATCCTTGCTGATTAACAGTGAAAGCTGGTAAAGTTACTCTCTAAGCCTGTCTGGCCCATCAGCTCCAGAAATGTAATTTAGATGATTATCTACATGCCCATTAAACCTTGTGACCCATCGCTAGTCTGTTTGAAGTTTGCCTGCTTAAACTTGCTAATAGGAAGAATAGAAGGATTAATTCAGAGGTCATGAAACAAGAGAGCAGCAAAGAAGATGACAAAAGAGCAGAGGAAAACTTCCTACTGCATGTATTTGGTAAGGAGAAAGGACTACGGTACCATTATCATCTCAGCAGATACTGTTACCTTATGGAGCAAGTGAGCCATCTGGAATTCAGGCCATTTAATACTTTTTTGGGGGTGTGTTTTCAACCTGTTTTGTTTAGCTGCACAAATAAAATGTGCTACCTGTGTGATAAATGTTGTCAGCTTAGGTGTTTACAGAACAGTTAGGTGCAACATATAAAAGAGCATGGAACAACTGATGTATGGTAAGTGTTTCTGATTTTGCTCAAGGTTACAGTGTGTAGATATACACAAGGAAGCACTTAAGTCCCTCACATCAGAGTAGGTACAATCAGGTGAGAATCAAGGTCAGCCTTGTTCCCTTTAGGGTAAAAACCTCTAGCCATTACATGTGCTTGTGAACTTAAAGATTATCAATTAAAAGCTTGCCCAGTTAATCTGTTTTTTAATTAGTCAAACTGAAAAAAAATAAGTATTTGTAATAATCTGCACAAATTAGTAACAGGATGTTGCAAATAAAATACTGACAAGTTAAAACTAGGTTTGTAGAGAAAAGGTGGGATTCATTGCAGAGAACAGAATGGAATACATGAATACTTCAGTAACGGTGTCCTGGGGGTCTGGCCAGTTACTGGAAAAAAAGAGATCTTAAACTTTAAATAGATTCTGAAGGTCATTTACCTGCTTTTTGCATACACTGCCACCCTTGGATGAATCACTGCCCTTTTGCTACAGGCACAGTCAGCCTTCTTGCTGAAAACATTGGTTGGGAGCATATTCACTGCAATTCAAAGAAGACAAAATAATTTCAATAGTGCTATGTCTGGATCCCTAGGTTTTGCAGTATGAGCTCTCTTTATAAAGAATTATTGTGCTCTGCTTTGCAATAATTTTGGTACATATATTTATTTTTTGTGTGATTTTTGTTAATATATTTATGATTAAATATAGTTCTATTTTTCATTTTATTGTGTTGAATCAAGTATATTTTCCAGCTGGAGTCTCTGTACATCTCAGACTTCTCTTATTTATATGCACCACTCTGTATAAGAAAGACAGCAATATGCTAGTGGGGAAAAATAGAACAGTATTCAGTGCCAG
>VZZY01018314.1:40605-102870 GCA_013400335.1 Eurystomus gularis
AGGTGCAGGACCCTGCACTTGGCCTCGTTGAACCTCATAAGGTTCATCTGGGCCCATCTTTCCAGCCTGTCCAGATCCCTCTGTATGGCATCCTGTCCCTCAGGTGTATCAACTGCACCCCCCAGCTTGGTATCATCTGCAAACTTGCTGAGGGTGCCCTCAATGTCACTGTCAATATCATTAATGAAGATATTAAACAACACTGGTCCCAGCACATACCCCTGGGGGACACCACTTGTCACCTTCCTCCATCTGGACATTGAGCCATTGACCATCACTCTCTGGATGCGACCACCCAGCCAGTTCTTTCTCCACTGAACAGTCCACCCATTGAACCCATAATTCTCCAGCTTTGAGATAAGGATGTTGTGGGGGACCGTGTCAAAGGCCTTGCAGAAGTCCAGATAGATGACATCTATTGGTCTTCCCTTGTCGACTGACCCAAGTAGTTTTCTCAGTCTGTACATTGTGGATGGGATCCCTCTTACGTGACTTCTGTTTTCAACAATGTAGAGCTCTAGAGCTGAACTTGTTAATTTGGATGCTTTTATAATCTACTGGGAAAAATTGGTAGTTTTAAGGCACAGTTGAACTGATATGTTTTGAATATCTGTTTTGGTTTTCTGAATGGCTTAGTTATAAAGATGTAGTGTCTGCATTTCAGCTATTAATATTTGAACCTATCCTGTGTAACTTGCATCCTAAGCAATCATGGTAAAATATGTGTGATAACTCATGCATGCAAAGTTATGTGAGTCTTATGCAAACTCCTTTAGCAGGATGATTCTTCTATGATTCTATGATGTTGGTTGCATCCACTAGCACATGAGATATGTGTAGTTCAAACCTGGTGTCACAACTGTAATGCCACTTTGTGACTACTGAGTATCTCAAGATGGATATGGTGTTCAGAAGTTAAAGACTTGTGGGGTGCTGCATGCTCTGTGTACACAGATTGCAGCAGAATGAAAGCATATGTTCCTAAATGACTTGACCTGTGTCAGGTCTGACCCTTTACTTACTGAAAATTCCTAAAACTCTTACCAATACAAGGCTGAGTCCTTACAGAGGTAATGTGATTTTTGCATAAAGGTTTGTTTTGGAAAAGGAAGTGAAAGAAGAGAAAAGGGGGGAAAAAAAAGAAGTCTGGTGATGGAGGAAATTGAACAATGAAACCACTTTTCCTGTAATAATTTTATTTGAAAGTATAATCTTGTGGCAGTTTTCTACTTTTTCTTTATATGCCTTGAGGCTTTACGCTTCACCTAGTGTTTTATCATCTGTTAGGAATGCAATTTATAATTTAAATAAACAGTAGAGAAAGAAACCCACTAGTGATAAGACTGCAGGCTCTGTCTTTAGTTTCCATGAAATAAAAATTCACAATGTTCACCCCTCACCTTATGAAGTTGTAAAGCTTTGCTCCAGTCACATACTTTTGTGACCATTTCCTACCTTTAGGTGTTGAATACATTATAACTTGATCAAAAACAGTTGAAATATAAAAGCTGATCTGTAATTATTATTATTTGCATTTATTATTTTGTAATAGAAGCATATGAACAGCACAGTAAATTAACTTACAGTATAGAAGTTCAACAGTGCACTTGTTTTCTTTTCATTCTTTTGAGTTCTCAAGTCCCAACCTGCCAGTCTGGGCTTTCAAAAGTGTTTCTTAACATACAAATAACAAGGTTGAAAGTAGGTAAGGAGCATCTGGAAAAGTCTTCTTCCTGAAAAGAAGAAATAGATGGTGTCTAAGTTTTAGGGATAGGTGTCTGTCAAGATGGAAAGAGCACATTATATAGTTAATTCTGGATGTGCTTTTGAACTTCACGCTTGCTGAGCAAGTGCTGGATTTTAGCAAGCTTGGAAACTTAATTTGTAATGATAAGGACCTGGATTAATTCCATTCCTCTTGATAGGAGCATTGACTTTGCATTAACTCTTCATGGGAGCATCTGTGTTAGGGGGGGTACCCTTTATGGCAAATGGGCACTATTCTGGTTCCTCCAGAAGACTATTAACTTTGGCATGATCCAGATAACTTCTGGAGCTGCTACTTCCATCCTTTGACTAAAGAGGGCTTCAGCTGCTCTCTTGTAACTTACAAGACACCTATACACAGGAGTATGAGACAAAGCATCAATTCAAACGCCAAAATATAAACAATACAATATTTTTGTGTCAATAGCTAGTCTCTGTCATAAAGTGGATCCAAAATCCAAAAATTTGGATTTCATAGTCATCCTAAATACATCCATATTTATCTCAATTGCCTATGCCTGTAGTGTGTTTGAAGATCCCCTGAACAAAATGGAGAGAGATGTTCATCCCTGTCCAAATCTGAGCATCTGTCTCAGATGCCAAAGCTAGAGCTTTAGACCCTCAGATTCCTCAGTAAAGTGAATGGAGAAAGGCAATCCTCCAGGGAGTGAGTTGGATATAACCAGGCTTAATTGTAAACTCCAAGTAAGTGCTAAATTACAGCTCTTTCTTTAGTTGAAGCTGCACATTATCTAAGTAGGAGTTAAAATACTAGTAACATCAAATAAAGGACTTGTCAAGACTGCAGTCATTGAAATAAAACTTCATAATAAGTATAGTGCAGCTGGTTAAATTAAGAATTCTATTTACAGCTCATTTTTATTGTAGTGTTGTTTTTATTTTGTTTGTTTTTTTTTTTTTTAAAAATCTATGTAACAGTTGCCTTAAGTGGAGAAGAATCCCCATGCCAGATTAACCCCTACTTTGGAGTTAGTCTCTGCTTATCCCACTGGGTTTTTTTTACTTAAACCACTAACTGAACTCGCATCAATCAGTACATAAGGGATTTAAACTGGCATCTCCTACATCTCAGCACTACTCATTAGGCTCTTAGAGATTACAGAGATCTCTTAACTGTGTTAGTCTGGCATATACATTCCCAGAATATTTAGTAATAAACCTCTGCTGACAAAATTAAAGGAATATCTACTTCTAACTTGAATCTCAGCACTGCCAGTTCTCAGGTGGTTGTCTGCATACCAAGCTACAGCATAAAAATTTCTTAGGGCACATTTGGCCTGCAGCACTTGCCTTCTGAGGAGACACTAAGGAAGATGGTCTTTTTAAACCCAGAGTGCAGAAGACTTCAGGGATAGTTCCTGTCTAAGAGGAGGTTGCCAAGAAGAAGAACCCAGGCTCTTTATGAAAGAGATGCACAGCAGAGCAAAAGCTTATGGTCATTAACTGAAAGGGCTGTTTCTGGCTAGGAACATGCTAAGGAACGTTTCTTACTTTGAGGACAGTCAAGTGATGCACACTGCAGAGGGGGGTTGTATAGGCTTCATCCTCAGAGGTTTTCAAGACCAGAATAGACAAAGCAACCTCAACAACCTGATCTGATCTCATAGCTGGGTCTTTGTGGAGCAAGAGGTTAGATTACAGACCTCCTGAGTTTCTTTCCAACCAGAATGATTTTGTGACTCTGTGTTTCTGTGAACTATGTTGAAGAAGATGAACGTTTTTGAGAGATATAAACCAAATCAGATGTGCTCTTTGACTGTGGCAAATCGTTATGGTGTGAAAGATTCAAAGCTATATGTGTTATTTTATATTAATGATTAGAAGTGCCTTTTCATTTTGAAATTCTGTCATTTGACATCTGAGGTAACTAATATAATTTGCAAAATATGAAGAGTGATACAACTGTAAAATATAAAACACAGATGAACATACCACAGCCGCAAGGTAACCCATTTCTTGCTTTATAAGCCAGAAATACTTGTGGGAGTACCATAATGTTCCAGAGTGCTTCATTGTGCAAACAGATCTCTACTCTTACTTGACAGATGTGGGGCAAAAACATGTGGTCAGACAATCCCTTAAACACCGCACATGTGGATGTTCAAGCAGCAAGTTATTCTAGATAAAAATCACTATAAAGTTATATCAGCATGCTTTCACTCCATTTGTCATTTTTCTGGCAGTATATAATGAATTTACATTGTTGGGGTTTTTTTTTTTTATATCACTACTCTGTGAGGAAAGCTTCAGATAAGGAGCTTGTACTTCAGAAAAGAAGGACCAGCACATCTAAAGAGTTTCTCTGTTAGAAAAACACCTCGTGTGTACACGAGCTGTGTCTGGTAGGGTACAAAAATGAGTATTCGGGGAACTTACACTTTGCATTAGCTCCTAGCATTTGAGACTAATTCACTATTAAGCATTGTGAAAGGATAGAGATTACTTTTGGAACTTGCTCTGTTTGCTGTGGAGAGGTGCTTGTTAGCCTTGTGGACCTTTGAGATAACTGCACTCAACAGTTGCCACTGAGGTTAATCAGAGGAAGGAAAAAATATCTTGGGAAATGTCCAGCTTCTTGTAAAAGCTGATTATGAACAGTGGACCACCAGCACTCATAAATAATGATAGCACCTCTTTTCTTTGGCTTTAACTTAGAACTAATTTCACGACTTCAATCAGTTACTGAAAGGTGAGAAAGGCAGAAGAGGGTTGAGACAGCTTTTTTGCTCTACAAGGAATGCCTTACAGAACATACAGGTCTCATTTACCCGAAGCCTTGGTTTTGCACTCTGATACAGTGAAGGGGTTTATGCTGTTTTAGAAGGAGAAAGCAGAGTCATCCCCAAGCCATTGAACGTGGCAATGTGAAGGCTATTTGGAGCCTGTGTGTCTTTTCATAGCTGCATTGAGGTAGTTTTTTGAACCTGCCTACCTTTTCATTCCCTATTATGCTAGCTACTGAAGTTCATCAGCAGGAGGAGGTTATTTAATCACCATAATCTCCATGTGTTAGTTTATTAAGATCAGTCCTTGTATGGATGCTTTGCACTGCAAAATGTTAAGATAGGTTTTACCTACTACATGTTTTGGCTTTAGTTCACCCTATATGAAAATAGTAATGCAGTGCATTTAGATTAGCAGATAATCTTTAGTTATTTCCTCCTATGTTATTCTTTTAGCACAATGGAAGGCAGGTTTAGTATTACAAAATAGAGGCACTTCAAACTATTTCCAAATATTTTTTAGCAGTTGCAAACAATTATTTAAGCAATTCTATTCAATTGTCATAACATAGTACATCGAGACAGCTCTGCGCCCTAAGAAAACAATTTGCTGTTCATTTAACCCATATCCTTCACTTTTCCCTTTCCCCTTTCTGACTTTTCCTCAAGCTCTCTTATTGTCTTTCTCATGCTGGTAATATGAAAAAATAATTGAAAAGAAATAAGAAGTTATCAAACATGAATGCTTTCCTACAAGTATCCTCCTCTGATTCAGTCATGTAGAGCTGCCATTTTTATGAGAGAAAGGGGTAAAGATCAGTAGGGTAGAATCACCACAGCAAGTTTACTCCACATCTTTGTATTTCTATAAAAAAAGACTGTAAAGTTTATACAATCTCTACAGTTGTCAAAAGATTAAAAGGCTATAGAAAGAATGTGGAAAGAGGGAATTAAAAACAGGTAAAAGCAAGATGACAACATCCTTGCACTAATACTTAATTTAACCTTTGTTCATGTATCTAATATAGATTACAGTAAACAGTATATAATGGTATCTAATCTGTGGTATATCACAATACACTGTAATCTAATATTTGCTGGAATAGATCCCTTCCATTATCTCAGTCCTTTAGCCTGTAGCACATCCTCTAAAGTCTAATTTGAACTGGGAATGTTTTAGTTTGCTGCAACGCCAGAGTCTCAGCATCCACAGTAAGTTCTGGCAGCCCTTTGCCACATTGAAGAGAGCTTGTGCTGGAGGGAATCTGATCTGTGTGTTTGGGTCAAGATTTGTAGAGGTTTTGCTGAGTTACTACTGGGCAAACACTCTGCATAAAATTCCTGTTGCAAGATATCCAGTATCTTACTGAGGAAGAGTAGAAAGATGAAAAATAGCTGGTTAACGACTAGGAGTATGGTCAGGCCAAGAGCAACCCATCAGCTAGACTGTTCATCTGTGTAGGCAGAAATATTGAAACAATAAGATAAAATTAAATCCATGGTTTCAGAGTTGCTCAGGGGGCATTGCTTGCAATCAAATAATCATATCTGTCAGAAAAGCAACGTGAATTATAATGTGGGAGGGTTTTCTACAGGATGTGAGTGTAACCATGCCTGTTTTGCTGAAAAAAAAAATTGTTCCACATCTCTAGAAACCTGAATTTACAGCAATTCGTTTTATTAGTAGACACAAGAAAGTTAAACACAAAACACCTCATAGGCTGAATGAAAATACATATGAAAGGTGGAGGAGTCCTTAGCTCTATACAGACTTATTTCTTTGAAGTGCTGAGTCTTGGCGAATGTAGGTTGGGTCACTGCCTAGGCCTGGAACGTTGCCCAGATCTAAGTGTAGCCTCTGCCCTTGCAAGAAAAAATGTAGTTAACATGTTTCTGACATTCTGGGGGGAACAACCTGAGTCACTTTGATTCAGTTATGTTTGTAGTTCTGCGCTGGCTCCATTATCTGCCTCCTTATTGCTCCCTAGACTTGAAGTGAATCACAGAAATCTTCCAGACATCTGTCTACTAAGTAGAGCAAATTGCTGTATGAAACTATTTGTGTAGGTCAGGGGAACTTGGGTGATTAATAAGTGGTGATTAACTGCCTTAATACATTGTTGAGGGACCCCAAATTTCAATTTTTAAGGTCTTTTTCTATATCCACTCTGCTTGGTTTCTGTGCTAACGCGATCTCAGTATTGACCAAAGCAAGGCTTGAACTCAGCATCACTTATCATGCCTTGTGCTGTAAAATAAACATCGTCACTAAGCACACTGTTCAGTTTTCAGAAGTAATTAGCTGGTTTTTGTGAGGGAGGCCTTGTTCAACTAGTGGCTGCTTGATTACTTTAGCTGAATGAAAAGGGCATGCAGTACTAAATTACTGTGAGCAGGCTGTTGGAGAAAGCAGGGTGAATTCTAACTTCAATCTGCTCATTTGGCACTAACTGCCTGCAATCTGTTTCTGTCCATGTGTGAAAGCTACCTGCATGCAGTCTGCTGTTCAGTAAGCCATCAAGCTGTAAGGAGACTGCGTTTTCAGTCTGCTAGGCACCAGAAGGCAAACCTTTAATCAGTATCTTTTGAAAAAGATCATGATTAATAAAAATCCATGAAATTCACTTCTGTGACAATAGCAGCAAGTGTGCTGCAAATTCATTAGAGTCAATTTTGACCTCATTATAGTTTAGAAAATAAATTACTACATGGCCAGATTCTAGGAAAACAAATTTGCCTGTCCTACTCCTGTCTCCCAGCTATGTATATTAAATGAGTATTATAAAATTTAGTGCTGGACATAGCTATTAGACAGCAAGGAAAATATTCTAACTCAAAGGTTCTTTTGAATGAAATATGTATTGATTTTCAAAGGCAAATCAGTCCCTCATTACTTCATTCTTTTCATGATAAGCCCCAGTGTGGTAAAAGGGAAGTGTAAATGATAACCAGATACTGTCTATAAATACATTTAACTTTTCTGGTTTGATACAGTTTTCATTGTGTGCATTGTCTAAGAAACTTCAATCTCTGATATCGACTGATTTCCTTTTAAGTATTGTATTTTCACTGAAGCTTTTAACTGATGAAGAAGAAAGGAGAAAATAATCTCCACCATTTCTTAAATCTTCACCTGCTCTCTTTCATACATATGGAGTAAAAGTCATAGTCTTCCCTGCTGCACTACTGTAGGCTTACACAGCACCTTCTGAATACAAGTAGCTTCAATCTGAGTTATGGATAGTGTGGAATGGCAACCTATCCATGCACTGTCCATCTGTCCTGCACATTTGCACAGAGACTTTCTCTAGTGTCATTTATACATTCTTAGTTTTAGCCCTCACATTTTTTTGTGTATGCAACAAGGCTCTAAACTTTGCATCAGTAATAGATTTTTCATAAAATACTTGCTGATTAGAGTTAAGAAAGGTTTGTGTAAATGCTGTCAAGATCTTTGAACCTGTCTCTTGACTTGCTTAAAGAAACAGCCTAATGTCTTAATAAGAGAAGGGTTTGATATTTGGCCAGAAAAACCTCAGAGATGGACCCTTTATCAGAGATGGGCCCTTCATCAAAGGCCACTTGAAAAATAGAGCCAAATACAGAAGGCTTAGGTTGCTGCTTGCAGGGCTGCCAGCCTCTATGACCTGCCTCCCACTGGGCTGCTGGGAAAGCACAAGGTGTTAGGGATCATCCCTGCTGAGAATGGGGGCATTGCAACCAGCACACATCTATTTCACATGCCTCTTTTCTTCTTGGCACTTTTCAGGTGAGGAACAGCAGTTGCTGAGATGGCCTTCCACTAAATGGATATCCCTAGGCTCAGGTGTGGCCCCATGCACACCCCTGTGTCCCTCTGACTATCTATACCTGGGTGATATTTTTCGTTGCGGACAGGGTATTGAGCAGACACACCATTTGTACCGCTCTCCCTGGAAAGCAAGCATAGGTCCTTTCTCTAGGTTTATTGGTTTTTGAAGAGGAAGGTGTTCTGCTCTTGGGAGTTGACTTAAATGACTCAGGTGTTCAACACAACTACTCTAAGGATCTGGCCTTGCATGTTCCCTGGGACACCATTAAAGACAGCCAACATCAAAGCACACGGCTGCACAAAGCTGGCTGTGTGCTCGGGCTCTTCAAATGTGTCAGTGCAGACTGTAAATATGCAAAGGGAAATACTTCCTGTTGTCCACCAGATACAAGCGTGCTTTCCATTAAAGTGAAACCTCCACACATATGTAGACTCTGTCTTTACAGGAAAGGCAGGAACTTGCTGGGTTTTTTGGCATTGTCTGGGAAAACAGTTTCAGAAGTCTTCCACTTGGTGTTTCTAAGGCTGTATTTGTGGCTTCCTCACTGTTCCCCAGACCATCATGGCTCTGATGTGTATTCCAAAACCTAGTATGCCACAGAGAATGATTTCTGTATGAAACAATGTGTGCTCTAATTCTCTAAAAAAAATTCATTTTACTCCATGCTGCAGCTAATATAACATAAGTAGTAAAATTTTCTGGGTTTTTTATTAATGTATCCATTTCTTTACTATTTTCTTAGGTTTGTTCTTGTCTACTTTCCCAAGGTAGCAAAGCTCTTGAAATCTTCCTGTCAGTCCATCCATGGCTCACTACTACCTTTTCAATCCTTTGGGCCAGTTTAGGCTCAATTTAGACTAAGAAAGGAAATCTCAACCTTCCATTTATGGGGTTTTTTTATGAGAAGAAATAAAAGGAAGCAAAATCAGTGCTCCTATTGAACTGGACTTGCAGAATTTTGTTCTTTTGCATCCTGTTTGGCAGACACCAGATTGCTATTCGCTATGAATATTTTGCTGAAAAAAATCAGCATTACATTTGTCTTCTTATGTTCAGGGGATGTGCAGGTGAATCGAGGGCAATTGGCTGGGGAGAGAGAGATTTAAACCCACTGAGGCTTAGGGACACCATGTCCAAGCATTGTAACTAGACTCCTAATGCATTGTGTAGGGAGTGTTAGTGAGGTAAAGCTTGCAGAGAAAGGTTTAATATTTTTTTTCAGTAGAACATCTGATACAACTGGGGGAAGAAAGCACATACAAAAAAGTGTCTGTGTAAAACCCTTTTTAAAATCTGAAATAGAGTTCAGCCTGTAAAAATAAGTTTCTACATAAGCCAGCACAATGATTAGGGAGTCAAATGTATTGCCCTGCAGAAAATCATATGGAAAGGAATGCAACTTAAGTGTAATTTTCTCTGGGAGTTACACATCCAGTCTTGGCTCCACTTTGAATTGCCACATGGTCTCTCAGGGAGTTAAGTACGTACTTCAGTCGATCCTTTCTCAGGTAACTGTTAACAGGGAGCCTGGTGGTGCTCCCTCCATCCAGTTTCACCCTACATTCTTTACATGCATCTAGGTGGAGCAGGTTCAAGGCTTTTTACAAGTCACTATTTAGCTCTATGTACAAAGCAAATGCAAACAGCTTCCTTGGGAGAGACTGAACTGAATTAGCCTATAGCCCTCTGACTGGAGGGAAGACACTGGGATCTTGAACTAGCAACTCTGCTGCAAGTTAGTTAAAAGAAAGACGTTAAACTGTGTTTTCTATGTCACAGGGAAATGTTCTACCAGAGAAATACCAGCTAATGCTTTGTGCACTGCACACTACCAGTGGTATGTCCTAACACTGTTGGCAAAGGGATTTTTGGGCGCTGTTAGGACTAAAGAGACTGACTAACACAGCTCTGCTTAACTACGGGTGATTTTGCCTATGCCCACTAGAGGAAATGTAGGCACTTAGGAGGATGGTGGCAATTGAGCGAGGGTTTTGAGATGATACGTTAGAGGTGTGAGTAATGTTAGATGGAGCTCCAAGCCATCTCCCCAAGCTGATGATACAGAAAATAAGAGGCAGAGTTGTGAACTGGAATCAAACACCCTAAATCTCCCTTTGGAATCTTAATCTCAGTATCCTCCAAACACTAAATAGTTAATAGATGTCCTTGCAAGGTCTACAGGATTTTGTGCTAAAAGTGAGAAAGAAGTACTTCTGATATGGTACACCCTGAAACACTGAGTTCAAATCTGCAAGACTTGCTTACTGTTAGAAGGAGCTTTAACAGTAGATTTAGAAGCTGTAAAACTCACTGGACTGAGTCCTTGGCTAACATATGTTTTTTCAGTGCAGAGCATTAACTGTCAAAGTATTTAAATTTCAGAATTCATGAATGAACAGTAATGCCTTTCAACTCATTCTTTCTTTTATACCTTTTCATACTTTCCGGATGTAGTAATAGCTGTGCAGTCTGAGAAGCTCTACTGTGTTTGTCATGGCTGTGTTATGAAGATCTTAGCCTAAAATCAAAGGAACAAGGCTAGAGCTCAAGCACCTCTTGGACATAGGAAGGTATAGAGTATAGATCTCTCTGCAATGCAAACTGTAAATGCCATATACCCTGAGCACGGGAGGGTAGAAAAGAATGCTCCTTAAAAACAGCCACAAGGCTGTGGGATACCCCAGCTAATATAGTACATTTTTTATCTCATTACCAAGGAGAACAGTCAGGGTCACACTAGCACTTTATTGAGAGAGAACCATAAATACCTAATAATTGCTTTGATTATCACATAAAATATTTACTTCTTGAACTGTTAAAGCACATGGTTTTCTCAAGCTATTCCCCATTTTCAGATAATAGACTTGGCAAAATTCAAGTCAATTCACATTCAGAGCTTGCACTGGGAAAAGATGGGGGGAAAGAGGAGGATTAAGTGGGAATTCAAAACTGATGCAGCTCCTAAAGTCCCTAGGTCAATGTTACCATCTCACTTTTTAAACTAAAAAGCCGTGAGAATCTAAGATAGAAAAATGCCTCTCTTTATCTGCTATTCCTTGTTCCAGCTTTATCTTCAATTTAAGGGAGAAAGAAACACTAAATTCTTTTCATTCCTTTTGTTTCTTGCTTTGTCCTTTTAGTTTGTGAAGCATACAAGCTGGAAATTGTCACTGTTCTCGCTTGGGAAAAATATCATTAGTTGCATTGAGAAAACATGTTTGCTAAGAAAGCAGCTGAAAAGTCCATGCAGATGTTAGCTTCAAATATTGAAAAAAAATTAATCTGTAATTATCTTTAGCTACAGTTTGAAATATGTTCCAAAACTTATGTTTACAATATTTTATTCTTAATGGAGTTGGATTTCACATTCAACTATCTTATTTCAAGTAATTCTGCTGCATCTCTGAGCTATTCAGAATCATAATTCCTAAGTCTCTGCTAGACTAAGAAACATGCTTTTTAGCTCTCGTGAATATTTTTGTTCTATGGGTCACAAATGCAGAACATTGAATTATTGATTATTGGGGATCAGGAAGGCAGATAAAGAGTCTAACTGACTTTGTGTGGAGTATTATACATGATGTAAAATGGAATGGAACCAAAATCATTCATAGATTGAAAGGATTATTTTATATTCTCCACACACATAAAAGATATTAAAATAGTGGTACGAAACTTGCAATGTTTTACCTTTAAAAGTAGTTTTTATTTCTCTATTATTTTTCATTTTATTTTCATTAGCTTTCAGTGCAGACAAAGCTACTTTGCATCTGCTTTTGTGTTAAGATGAAATTTATTTGTCTGTATAATCTGTATGTGCTTTGAGGCAGTTGTTTTTGTAGAGAGGCATCTACTGGGATTTTCAAAAGCTTTTTAGCAGATAGTAAAGATATTGTGTAGATATGACATTCTTCCATTACTGGTTAAAGCATGCGATATTACTCCCCCAAAATTTTCTATGCAGAAGTTTGAGAAAGAAAAATTCTGTAATTCTTGGTATGCTTATATTCTTAAAACAAAATAATAGGAATTAAAGCAACAACATGAATGGCTCTAGTAAGATCTTGAAAGCAATTTAGACTGATGGCTACGCTTCATCCACATTTGAAACTGTTCTCTGATGTCTCCACCATGCCTTGACAATATGGCCAGTATCTCAGCTTTCATGTCATTCCCAGTCTCCTTCTGATGTCTGTGCACTGCATGTTCCAACCCTGTTAGTGCCCAGAGTGCTTTTCTAAATTGTTTTTATGGCCCCTATCAGATCTGTGTGGAACTGAGCATCTCCTAATCTTTTAATGTGTTTTTTTTGTGACAGTGCTGTTGGGATCATTAGGGAAATATTATCCCGTTTTTGCAGATGGAACACATTAAATTCCTTGCAAAACACAGTGGTGGCTGTTTCTTTCTTTTAAAATATAGCTGCAACAGTTGGGCACATTACTCTATCAGTTCAACCCATTAATCCTATATTCTCTGTTTAATGGATTTGTGAGTCTTTTGAAGTAGGCAATGTCTTCATCTATGTCTTAAACAGTGCTTGATGAGTAACAATAGTAATTGTTTCTCAGTCAAAAGCCGTAGTGAACTGAAATTTCTTGGGAGACCGCCTCTCTCCTTGTGAGAGCTTTCCCCACCTATTTTGTACACCCAGGAGTTTCAGTTCACTCTATTTCATTTGGGTGTTGAATTAAACCAGCCTGAACCTCTGAATCTTTGGAAGTTCATCTGTCACTGAATAATGCAGCTGGACAGAGGGAGATGGTTGAATAGAAGTCAATATGCCAACTGTTCCATCATTTATTACTGCCGTATTAATAAAGTTGATAGAGTGGAACTAATCCATCTGCTTACAATTTGTTCCCTAGCAATAAGATACAATTTCACTATTTCATGAGCTCACTCTTTGACTAATTTTATTATAATTCCTTCCATAGTATCATTTTTAATCACTGTTCATTCAGTTTTAGTTATGTGTAAAATTGTGGAAAAAGATGGACTAAAGAGACATGAAAGGATTTCATGAGAAACTCGAGTCAGCTTAAATAGAACCAGATCAAATACAGTTAAGTCAGTGAGCCTATAAAGGCCAACAGAAAAGCATTTAAAATTACTTCTTTCACAGGAAGCTTTGTCCTGTCATGTCTAAAATGTAAACAGTCAAAAGAAATAAGGCAGTCCTGGCAGCATCATAAGACGTATTAGGGCTGCAGTGCCTTAGGGGAGGTGGCTGATGGCTGAAGGACTTCATGGTCAGAGCTCCATGGATGGAGAGGTCTCCTCCCTTCTTTCCCAAGAGCTAGTGAATGAGGTTTATCTTATCCACTAGTTCCCAGACACGTGTGGGCTCTGGATGCTAAAAAAGATGCAGGGTTTTGGTACATGTTGTTTGCATGCAATGCTAAAATGAATTCCTGTGAGCTTAGTTATATTTCTCTTGCTGTTTAGCTTAAAACATTCTGATACACTGATCCTTTATTAGTCTGGTAGGAGTAGTCTTCAGTGATTTTGGCTGGGTGAAATTTCAGACATGAGTAACTAACCAGAAATTAACTGGTTTTTGAAGTGTTCACCCCACCATTCCCATTGATGGCTCAGGGTTTTAATGCAAATGCAAGGACTTTTACTGAGAACGCTGTATGTATCTAATGGGGAGGAAATACAGTGCAGTTATTGAAAGCTGAGCTAAACAAACACAGTTCTTATTAAATCAGGCACCTAGACTATAAATAAATTAAATAACATATGCATTAATAGCTCCAAATTGAAAATTTTAGAAAACTGTAAAGTAGCAGGCTCAACAATCTGTGTGATCTCTGAAATGTTAAAACTTTACAAAGAATCAAGTTCACTGTAGTGTGGTCTGAACAGAAACAATTATTCTTTTACATAGCAGATGGACTCCAGAAATGTTCACTCGCTAAGTATCAACCGATGTTGACTGAAAGCTGTCTAGATGTACAGAGGAAAGCTTTGTTCCTGTTTTATTTGCTAGTGTCCAGAAAATCTTCTATAAAGATAAAAGAAAGTTTACTAGTAAAATGGAAAACCATTCTTATAAAGAGTTGATTCTAACTGTTCACTGAAGTATATAACACAGGGGAATTTTTCTTTTGATTCTAATCCAGACATTTCAAGGACCTTTTTATGTCTCTTTTCTAAAATGGAAGGTTTGCAGGGAGATCAGACACAGAGCAAGAGCTATCATTTAAGTTTACATGTCTGGCTCTTGTCTTTGCCTTGAGTGATCTTTTGTAAACATACTTAAGATCACAAGATGTTTCATCTTTGGGCAAGGCAAGAAGGATATCATGTCACAGCAGCACCTGAAGAAAACTTTTTAAAAATCTGCAGGCGGTTAGAAAAGCCCTTAATGTGTCGTACACTGGTGGAGCTGTGGTAAATCCATAGCTGCCACAAATTCATTTTGCATGTTGTATTAAATGAGTCAATGATAAAGGGTTGGTCTCCCACAGCAGTAAAGGTGAAACAAATAAAGCTTGTTCAGTGATTCACAATCTCTCATTGCCCCATAGTTTTAGATGTGAATTACATACTAAACACAAGCAGTGTCCTTTAAAATTTATGGTTTCTGTACTTTGAAAATATAATGAAATCAAAGGGAATTGGTGATGTAGTTTGACCTTTGTGTTGACTGCAATTAGTAATAAAATAGCCACAGGAAACTGTTATTAATGATATTGTGCAAGGAATGCAATTAAAATCAATTTTTATTTGTTTAAGCACATACCCTGGGCAGAGGTATGAACAAGAAAATCCCTGTTAAGTGATTTTATAGCACTATGTTGTGAGCAATGGCAGCTCCTTCAGGAATGTCAGGCTTTCTTGTGAAGTCCTGTGCAAATTGTTTTACTGCCAGGGAGAAGCTTTCTGATGTTACTGTTAGTTGAAGTAATACTGTCAAATAGCTGTACAGTGTGTCCAGACCCAGAGGCTCCAGGACAACATCACAGTTTAACACTAGAAGATACTGCGCCATTCATTTTGTCATAACAGCTTTCCCTGGTTACAGAGCATTAAGCAGGAAACAGGACAAATGTACAAAACAACCCACACGTATGCACCATTTGCTGACTTTTTGTGCATACAAATGATCTTAACCCTTTGAAGTCAGTGGGAAGGTGAGTTTTTTACCTTCTTTTTTTTTCCCCACCGTGGAATTTAATGCGATCAGAATATTTGTAAGACAACTATTTCATTTTATGTTTTGATTGCATAATCAAGAACCACCAGTATTTACTAAATTCCAGGATGGATTCATATCACCATCTGTACCAGTGACACGTATCCTACTAACTCTCATGTTTCACCTTGGCAATACTAGGACATAGTTGTCATTTGCTCATTAGTCCAATTTAGGCATAGCATCCTAGATGTTGCATGACTTCATGGAAACAGTGAATTATATTACATGACGTTTGCCAAATTAATTTTAATATAATTTTAGAAAATAAAAATAGAAAGCAGCATATTTCAGTGAAGAAAAGACCAATGAAAATTTTTTTTCTTTTTTGAGAAATTACATTTTATTATTCTTTTTGGTTTCAAAAATGTTCCTTCTTGAAATGAATACACTCCAGTAAAAGTGTATCTCCATTTGTGTAGTTTGTTTGTACATTTGTTAGTACTACTGAGCCTATGCCATTTTTTAAAAAGTAAATTTTGAATTCTTGAACATTACCATGGCTAATATTCCATTTATACAGAAGGGGCCACAACTGCATTTTTCATACATTATTTAAAAATAAAAGCACATTAAGTAATGATTGCCATGATTAAATTTTAATAATATTTTCTCCTTTGCCATAAAATTATGTTTTTCACTATTTAAATGGTGTTCGTGAAAAAACCCCTCATTGTGCTCTGTGAGCTTATCACAGAAATGAGGGTGAGACAGTGAAATATGAGATAGTAGGCACTATTTCTTGAGCTAACAATGAACCCCAAACACTCCTATCTTATGATAAAACAACTGCAATTTCTCTGCAGAAATGATAAAGGAAAACTAAAATGAGCAAGTCATGCAGCCATATACACTGTAGATGCCTAAAATTACCAAAAGAATTGCCCACTGTCACAAATTCTTTGATGTCATTTATATCAATTATAACTGTAAGGCATAAAGTCGATATAACCCATTACTTAAAATGTAAGAACCCACATGTGCTGAAACTTATGATTAGGAATCACTATCTGGATATTTCATCTGAAATTTTTAGGAACTGGTGGCACCTCTGGCCTTCAATACAGAATAATGTTCAAGTTTTCTAAAAGCCAACAACGCTTTTCACTTACAAATTTTAGGAAAGTTAAATTCAAATTGATTGATTGATATTCCAGGTTGTTACTGCTAATTTTTTAGGCACTTGACATTAATTAATCCTCATACACATTTCTGCAAGTGCCTATAAAATTTATCAGAAATGATCACAATGTGAGAAACTCAGCTCCTTTTGAAGTGTATTTACAGTGTATGCCATTGCATTAGTGGTCTCTAGTTCTTTATTACATTCTGTTGATTTAATAACAGGTCCATATTTTTATATCCATGCATAAATATAGATAAAATATTTCTGTGTTAGTTGTGGGTCTTAGTGAACTCTTCTTTAACAAGAGCGTGAAAAAGGTCAGATTCTTTGCCATGAAGAAAATTGATGGAAAGGTGAATGTTTTTAAAGAGAAATGTGTCTGTTACTTATGTTACCCTAATGGTTGTGTCTAAGGTTTACTATGGATTACATCACACATGAAGACCCACAAGAAGATTATATTTATAGTATTATTAAATCCCTTCCTTCGATACACCTAGTAGGTTTTTGAAACTGCTCTACCAGCTCAAATATTTTACCCTTAAATCTTTATTTTCTTCTTTCTCTTTTCCTTTATGTACCTGTATCTCCCGAAGCTAATTTGGGGCATTTCATCAAAGAAATGTATTCCATATGACTGCAGATATGCATACAAAATTGCTAAGATAAATAAGTAGAGATTGTACAATAGGTAGAGCCAACATGACACTACATGAATGCTATATATGTTTGCCTCAATAAATTTTCTTATATCTTTAGCAAATGCAGTATCTTGTACTTTTACTGTGGGTTGGGATAATTTGTTTCAAAACCATTGTCCGAAAGGAAATAGGATTCTAAAATTTGTATTAAACATATATATTAAAGATCAAAGGATGAATGAATTGCAGAACCAACATGAAATAACTTTTTTCCTCTTTAATTGTCCTTGAAAATTATTTCAAAATAATATGGATAGGCACAGTGCTGTCATTTTCACAGATTTTTACTTTAATTCAGGACTGTGGTTCTCGAATTCGTCCAGAGGAGTCCTGTGGCTTGCAACCTCTGTCTCATGAATACCTCTCAGCGATTTCACAGACAGTGTTTAAGACCTGTGAAGCTGGAGACATGAAAGGTTTGTAATTAATCCTTTTTCTTCTAAAAATTACCTCATGCACCTCACAAGTAAAACTAGAAACAATGTTTCTTCTTTTCTGTGGACATACACTAACCTATGCACAATAAATGTAATTAATCACTTCTAATAGTTACAAATTTTTAAAATCAGGTTAATTAGTTTGTAACAATTTTAGTTGTTTAACAAGTTTCTAATCAGTGATCTACCACTGCTTGTATTGTTGTCATGTATTCAAATGCATTCGTTTCCATCAAAACCATTTAAAAGTGCTTTATTCTAAATGGAAGGGATTATCTACTAAAAAAAAAATTAGCTTTAGAAAAAGAACACGATACTTTAATCCATTTGAATTTTCTATTCCCACTTCTATATTGGAAACACAAAACCAGTTTACAATTTCAAACATTAGAGTATGTATTTTTACATATATTAACCTTATATATTGATACCTTAATAAACAAGATGGACAAGAAAGACTTCACAGCTTAAGTTGTTGCTGAACTAGACAATAAGTAATTTTGTTCAATTCTTTATTAGACAAATAAAGAATAACCCAACATTCCTGTATGGTCTATTAACACAACTGTATTTTTCATCTTGCCATAGACATGCACAGCTTCTCACAGCAGTAAATTTGCACAAAGTCATGGAATAATCAATACAAAGTAAAAGGGGTGTGGGAACTGCCTGAATCCATCACTTCATGTGAAACAGAGGCCTATATTAATTTTATGTTATATGAAGGGAATGCACAAATGAGACCCTGTTGTACCTAGCAATGTATTTTAATCACACAGCAAGGTGTGAATCATAAAGAAGCAGAACCCATCCTATGCTACTATATCAGGACATAAAGTTCCTGACTAGAGAGCCCAAACCAAATCCACAGAAGAGTCCTTCTAGGGCAGACAATCTGTTTCTCCCATTCTTCTTTTGAATACTACATCTAGCTAAATGAAGCTGAATATAAAATATCTTTTACAGCTTTATTGCACCTAATATACACAATTAAAATGGAAACAAACTTCAGGAGATGTAGTCTCAAAGGACAAGTATATTAAACAGGGAAGAATAATTTCTGCTTATAAAGTGAAGATTGCCAAGAGGTGTCTAATGAGCCTAAAACTGGGGTTTGCGGTATCTGGCAAAAAGTGGCTACATAGTTTTAATGTACGTCATGACTTCCAACTGGAACTGGAAAGCATGGCTTTTTGTGGAAAACTATTCCAAATTTTTTAACAGCTGAATGACATCCCAGTTCTGGCAAAGAACATTTTCCTAACACATATGGGATCAATTGCAAATTTCCAGCTAAAGCAGCAACATCTCTTTTACTTAAATAAGTTAAATTTTCAGAGAATCCAAGCAATGTAGTTCCCTTGCAGAAGAAAACTTCTGCAGAAGTAAGGCAGAGTCATACACTGTTCTTGTGTCAGGGAACACCTTAGATGTATAGGGATACTGAGGTACTCTCACAGCAAAATGTGTCTATGCTGGCAAAAGCTTGTGATTGTGCAGACATAGGCAGAGGCTGAGGCAGAGTGGCAGATAAAGATGAAACCTTAGTTCTGACATTAATGGTAAAGCTTTGCAGTTCAGTACAACTAGGATTTCATGCCTCATTTCTAGTCCTTCAATTCAGTGCAGAGGCAGTAGTTCAGGTCTAACCAAAGGCAGAAGTGGTTTCCTCCTGTCCTATCATGATGGCACTATTCTTTGGAGGAAGCTCAGCATCTTACCAAATATGCTCTTAGTTCACACCAATTCTTTTTCTCCCTTTTAAAAAAATTAATAAATATGAATTGAAATATTCAAAAATGTAAGTTTCTCTCTTTCCATCTTGTTTAGATCATGGAATAAAATTGATCTTTACAGGAAAAAAAATCCTTTTTCCTTTGGAAAATCCCCTTTGATTCAATGGGGTGTGGACCAGGCTATCATTGGAAAATTAGCTCTTTGTTCAGTACTGCTGTATTATCAATAATATGGAAGTCAGCAAGCGCTAAATGTGTGTTTGTCTCATCAGAGAGAGAGATGGTGGATAGAGACCGTGAGAACCCCAAGTTGTGCTAAATTCCTGCAGGTGAATCAGACTACTGCACTCTGGAAATTTGGTTTACAGACAATTACAGAATCTGATGGGGAAGAGATCACAGCTCTGCTTCTAATGTTCTGCCTCACACTGTGACATGCATCTTTTAGTTGTGTCCCACTTTCCACTCTTTCTACAACAGTATCTAGTTTAAGATAATTCTATATGACCTCTCTCTTTGCATTCAACAGCTATCTGGATTTGGGTCCAGCAGAGACATAAACTGATGATCAGCCAAACGAGTGTCTGCTTTGGTTGCAAGGAGTAAATTTCAGTCCCAGACACAAGTCTGGAGGCTTAAGGCCATCTATTCTGTATAATCAAAATCATGTCTTTTTAAAAATAATTTTACTTTTGTTTTTCATAAATACAGCTAAAAGCAAAAGAAAAAAAACAGTTCTATAGCCTATTCATGGAGAAAGTTTTTTAAAAGTCTTAGGGTACCAGATGCAAATATTTAATATTAGTTTAGGTTAAATATTTAAATTTTGAGTTATCAATTTAGAATACTCTTTCTATGGGTAATTGTTTGGCACCGTAGAAGAACGTTGATTTTGATATTGAAAGCAAAATATGTGTATTTGTGGCTATGACAATGGGAACGATTGAATAAAAATAAATAAGACTGAAAAAAGAAATGAAACTCTCCAATTAAGTGTACAGCCTTTATTGGTTAAAACTTTTAACTTTAGGCTAACATTTTTTAAATACAAGGTAAACAGTTGCAATGAACTTTAAAAAAATATTTATTTCTCATGCCATTTTAGGAGAGCTGTTTTTGGGAGTACTGGCAATGTTTAATTTCATAGCTTAAGCAGAAGATTTAGGTATGCAACTGATAAGCTCTAATGAGCCAGAAATCCAGTTTACTTTCATTCTTCCTATGGAAACCTCCTGCTTACAGGCTTTCATAAAACTTTGTTTGTACCAGTTTTAAATCTGTGAATAAACTAATGGCAGCTCTCTCTTTCCTGCTCTCTTTCACTGAATTGTAGGAAAACTTTCCATTGCCTAGTAGAGCCAATGCTAACTCTTGTAGCCAAAGCACCACAAAAAGCAGACTGATTGAAATGGTGCTGAAAACTGCATTCCATGCTGCTACCATATATAAAGGATAAAAAGCAACTTATAATTGCAATAGAAAATAAGCTTAATTTCCAAACTAATGTTTCAATTTTTCTCTGTTGTTGTCTTATTTTATATATTTTATTATCTTCTAACACAATCTTATTTTTGAAGGTTAAAAATGCATTGACTAACTGCTGTGAAGTTACAGTAGGGAAAGTTCATAATAATTGGATTAAAAACATGTAGATTTAAACACATCCATTAAAAATATATGTAAATATAAAAACTGCAACTGTAAATATAAAAACTGTTAGCATTAATGTCAGTGCTTCCTAAGCATGAGTTTATCTCCATATATCCTTGTACTCTAATTTGCCACTAACCTTTAACATATGCCAAAAATTGATCCATTTTTTTTCTTAATATACCTAGAGAGCTATTGAATATAAACAAGCTATTTGAAAGAAGCTTTTCAAAAGGCGCTTAGCACTTTCAGTTGCCAAAGTTTAAACTTTTATTGTTCAGATGTTTCAGCTCCTCAATATACATTTTATATAGTTCTACTTTTCTAGTTTGTTGCCTAAAACCAGATCAGGTCATAAATGTATGGGATGTTAAGAAGAAAATTCCATAAAGTAAGGGATCTCAGATGTTGTAAACATTGCCAGAACTGTTATAGATTTGGGTTGGAAGAAAAATTACGTCAGGGAAAAAAATTGCCCAATTTTCATATATTTTTAAAATATAAACCACGACCCAAACCAACTTTCACATCATTTATGAATAACTCTACAGCAGTGGTAGTCTCCGTGTCAAGACCTCAAACCAACCAACCAACTAACTATTCTGTCCCTGCTCTGTTGCTCAGAAGGCACAAAGCAATAAAAGGTGTTTGCATGGCAGACACGGCTGTGTTATCTCAGACATACAACTGCTGTGAAGCTGGGGATGGCCCTTTAGCCATGGATTGCAAAGGAGGCACATAGAGAGCGCTAAGGGTAATATCCACAAGTGGCAAGAGAAATCCTGGAGGATCAAAGCATGCCTGGTCCCAGTGGTGGCCAACAGGCCACAGCCTGGAGCAAGGGACCTCAAAACCAAGTGTTTTGGTCCAGCATGATGAAGGAATTCATAATGGCCAGCCCTGGAGGCTGTAAGAAAGAGGAATTGTCTAACTCCCTCACTTTCCCAGCTGAGCCAGGTACTCACCTGAAAGAGCATGCCCTGTTCCAGAACCTGCTTATCCACTTTGTACCTTTAAATAAAGATTCATTTTAACCCCTAGATAGAAAGTCTACATAGAATCTTACCCAGGGACCAACATTCAGGTCTCTCTTCTCACTCCAAAATTACCATCTTGCACTCATGCTGTTTTCCTGTCCTAATGAATTTTAAACTTTAAAGTGGTTCTCAGCTGATAAGAAGGGGGAACATTGTCTTTAAGGGCAAACAGCTGGGTGATCAGGACACAGACAATACAAGTTTGAAAATCCTCTGAGCAAGGAGCACTGGGCAGCTCCATCTCCCCGATTACACCCTATTACCATGGTCTTGAGCATCCCATCTTCCTCCATGCTCAACCAGGCTGCTTGCCTAGTGCCAGCCTTCAGCAGGCACCCACAACCGTGGAAACCAGGAGTGCTGAGTTATGCTCACTGACCCACAGCATGGGAAAGCCAGTGTTTGGGCTTTTGTTTAGGTTCAGTCTGCCATTATTTGCTCCACATCATCTGGAAAGTGTGGCTGAGGGTGGATTGAGCATGTTCTGCATGGGGCAGAAGTAGCAGCAACTGTGCAGGTTACACAGCAGCTGCATGGTCGTAGCACTGTGGGATATACTCTGCCCTTAGGTGTTCCAGTGTGGACTCCCATATAGAAAATTCTTAATACTTTTATTTAGAAGGACTTCTTTATCTGCTAAGACAACTCACCCAGCTACTTACCAAAATATACTTGCTTGGGACTTTTGCTCAGTGCAAGCATGGGCTGCCCCTCCCTGGAAATTCCCATGCTCCTGCGGTAGCAGCTGACTCTCCCAAGGCCATGAGATCTTTCAGGGTTGCTTCACTCGGCCTCCCACTCAGTCCCTGGCCTCATAAATGTCAACAAGGAGCAGCCTTGGGTTTTTGCTGTGGCTTCTTGTGCAGAGCAATCTATCACACACAGTGAAGCACATCCAGCTGGCTGTTGAGCTGCTGTCTGGTAGCAGTGATGGTCACAAACTCTAAGGCCAGGTCTACTCTGCAAACATTTGCTTTTGGAGCTGTTTGCTGGTCTGTGGTGAGAAACCCGGCTGTGCTAGCAAGGTTTGATAGCATTGACACAAGGCCCTGGGGTCCTCTCTGCTCTTCTTTGTGTAATGCATTTAATCAGAGCAAAAGCAGGTTTTGCTGGTAGAGTTACATGGACACTGGGAGATATTGTCAGGATGGTGCACTTGTACAGGCTAAAAAAAAAGTGTTTCTTTTGTTGATCTGAACATAAAGGCAACTCAAAAGTTTTCTGTCTTCCTTCAGTAGTTAAATCCCTCAGACTTCCAGTAGGGCTTTGGAAATGAATAGCTTTAGGAAAGCAAAGTAACAAAGCCATTCAAACTTAGGTAAAAAATGCATAAAATCCACTGACTTCTGGTAATCTCCCTTTATGCTCCGTATCTGCAAAATCTTTCTTGAAAATAGAGATTAGGCTCTAATAAATCATGCAGGTTACTCATCTCTCCTTATTTTCACCTTCTGAAATTTATGTGTGTAGTCTGGGACAGTCCTCTGAATTCTCACAAAATAAAGAAATTGCATTTTCAAGGGAAAGCCATCCTCTCTCTTGCTTCATTTTTCTACCAAGGAGCTCTCAAAGTCTAGCTTCGACCAGCCACCCAATTATTAGAGGCTTAGTTGTAGATAAGAAAAAATCTTGTCTTTAGACACTTCTGAATGTGAATATTTTCTTTCTGCATTCAGACCCCTCACCCTCTTTCCCTTTCTCATATCCCTTCTGTGGAGAAAAGATCTGCTATGAGAAAGGCAACATGAACTAAGAAATGAACCCACAAAGAGCTGTCAAAACTGAGCATTTACAGCTCTTTCAGTGAAAGGACAAACTCCCACTCTAGCTAAATGAAAAGGGCATAACACAGAGGAAGGAAATAAGTATTTTCAAAGGGCTTAGCAGGGCATTTAATTTAGGGAAAACTCTCATGACAAAATGCTCAAAAATATCTTGCTTGCTGTATAATAAAGCTACTCACAGAAATACAGAGGAGATGTTGACATGCTGTCGCTGTTTTCCAGGGCAGTGGATTGTCCCTTGCCTCAGCTGTTCTGACAACAGGACCTGTGACTGGAGAGAAATAACGTGGCAGCCCCACGGCTGCCGATACTCTGTGCTAGCCAAGCCTGAGCTCCAGCGCTGTGTGGAGGGCAGAAGGGTATGTAACAGAATTTACCTCTTAATTTGTTTGTATTTACATGGATATTTAGTGTCCTGAAGCTTTAAAGCAGTTTTACATTTTATGATAGATGTGTGAGAAAAATCCCTTTATAACTGGAAAAGGATTCAGATGGAAAATACATGAGGACAAACCAACTAACCATTATGCATAATTTAGCCTCACATGAGACACAGTTATCTGCTGCCATTTCACATAAGAGCTTAGGTCACACCAGTGGAGTTTCAGGACCTGCAATGTACGTGATTATCAGCTAGACCTGCAGTGACTGTGTAAGGTCTGTAAATGGAGGATGGATTTGCATTGTTGTCACAGTTTGTCTCACACTTGACATGCAAGTTGAATTTCTTCTGCTGCATACCTAATGCATGGCATTGCTTGTGCACACTAATCTTACCAAGTCTTCTTGCACATTCTTTTCTTGTAGTGAAGCTTCTAAGGTGATTGCTTGGAAATACAAGGTCTCCTTAATAAGCATGCTATGACTGTAAAACTGTTGAGAGAGAGCTCTGATCTGAGGCTCAGGTTCCTTACTGAGGATACAAGTATCCAGAAAGTAAGTAATTAATTGTTATAAAGATTTTTTATAGTATATTGTCCAGGGAAGAAAATAGTAACTAGAAGTGGCATTTTGATAAAATCTAAGAGCATTTCTATACAGAGAAATACAAAAATAATAGCCTCTCAGTTAACATTTCCTACTTATTTTCTGGTCATTCCTTGTCCTACACCAAGTCCTTCATTGCCATTTGGCTTTATTTCTGCCTGTGGTCTTCTCCATTACTATAGAGCTGTGGGTTTCTCCTAACATATTTTTCTAAAAAAACATAGGTTTATAGGACAAAGGAGCAGCTTGATTTGCTCCTCATGTACAAAACAAGCACTACTGGATTGACCACACCAGAAACACAGAAGAATTTGATAGCTTTGCTTTGCTCTTTAATTTCCGCAGACAGCAGACTGCTTCAATAAGCAAATACCCTTTGGTCAGAGAATTGAAGGATAGCTGAGGAACAATATGCCACATGAGAGTGTTCGTTAAGGGACCATTAAAACTAAGTGTATGAAATGAATTTTTGTGAGCTTGATTTCTTCATTGAAATTCCACTTTGTTCTGACTCTTTGAGGTCACTGGTCTTTTCTAGTGGCAGATGAGAGCCAGATCGTATGTGATCTACGTTAACACCATGTGAGAAAAATCTCTGTAAAACTAATTGCTTTTGTTTCCCATTCTGTGTCTTTTGCAAAAGTCTTCCATCATCATCTGATAACCTTCACTCTTCTGTAGAAAGCTGCTGAATCACTCCTGTTATCTTTGCACAGATGTCCATTTAACTGGTTTATCCTTTTAGAGTCATCACTCTGATGCATGTTCCCTTTTTAGTATATTTCTCCTTATCTTTCCCTCTGATGTTATTTTTGTCATCACTTTGCAGTGGTTTTAACTTTGTGTGGCATTTTGCCACAACATTTTTGCTTCTTTCATCAGATAAATAAATGTAGAGCCTGGACCAACTCACTTGTGTCAGTAGAACTTAAGAACTAAGAGACTTTCTTCACACCTAAGTTAGATGAGTAAAACAAGTCCTCTGCATGAGTGATAAGGTCCTGATTCTGCCTGTGCTTAGGGCAAACTTCAGAATTACTTTACACAGTCTAAGCAATGTAGTAGAAAAAGTCTGGGTTTTTTTTCAGGTGCTCACCGAAAGAGACTTGCCTGTCAGCTGCATTGTATGCTATTACACATTTAAGCAACCCGGAGCTTTTATAAGGGAGCTATTGAGTAGCCAGCAAGATATAATTCTTCTGAACAAATAAAATTTTATTACACAAAAGATTTTGGTAACTATCTATAAATATTTATATTTCCTCATTTGTAATATTAGTTTCAAACCATTATATGCCTTTTCTTTAAGCACTGCAGAGATCACTGGCTTCTCAAACTAATGATGTCATAGTTTCCGTAATAAAATAAGCAGAAGGTTTCAATGCTAGAAATGTAAGCAGATTGCAAAAAAAGCATGAGTATAAAACATAAGGGCAAAAATCATCAGCCTGAGGACCCTAAGGTGATCTAGAATGCTGCTTGATTTATACTGTATTTGCTGATTTTTGCTAAGGACAAGAGAACTCACTCATGTGCGCACTTCTGAAAATGGGCTCAACTAACCTGTGTACTATGGGTTTTTTTAGTATGCAACCACACTTTGAATATTCAGCTTTTGTAACTTTGGTCTGTGGAGTTCAAAATCCTTTACAAAGGAGTCATGTATCATGATCTACATCTGAATTTTTGCTCAGAGTTTATTCTGAACAAAGGCAATGAGACCTCCATACCCCCCACATAATTACTACTCCTTCCTCAGGAAAGCATGTGTGTCTGTAGCTTCTTTGGATCAAATGACATCATACCTCCCATCAAAACACTAACAGCCCCCTATGACTAGATTTCAGTTCTGAATGCTTTCATTTAAAATTCAGCCATGCAAGACTTCACCAGGAATCACAGGTAAAGCACATAGTGACATTTGTAATTCTCTAGGCAGAAGTCCCTGGTTTTTGTCCTGGAAAAAATATGATTTGGTTTTAGGATGCTGATCCATCGGCTTTACTTCTTACAATTAAAAATGTCATAAGACATTATAAACAACATAAGTGTCTGTGATGATGTCTTTTTCTGTTAAATGGGAGGTGTTAATATCTACACCACTGTGAAATTCCAACTATGATAACTGCAGGCTGTGTTCTTATACTCCCCTATTAAAAAAAAAAAAAAAAAGAAAAAGCCTGTTTGTCTTTCTACTTTTAATGAATGTGAAGGGAAGCATGCAATGAGTTAACCATTGCTGTGCCATGTCGCTGATCTGGATGTACTTCAGCAGCTGATGAAATAAGTGAATAAGTATATGAATAAAGTGAATGCTCTTTTTGGCTGAAATGCAGCACACGCAAGATTAGCTGTATCTTTAAGTGCAATCATGCTGGTTTTCTAATGCTTCATAGAACAACAATAAAATGCAACATGCAGATATGGCTTCTGCTCACTAATTTCTTTTATTCATTTGTCAATGTTTCTGAAATATGATTATGGTCACCCAAACAGAGCATTTCTGTCCTATCTGCATCATAAATAAACCTTCAAAATTGCTTTCTAATTCTAACTCCAGGCTGCTTTCATGTTTTCTATTAAAATTGATAAGTTTTTCAGAGCTCATCTCTAAAATTACCACCTCCTTTCTTTGTAACAGAAATTAATTTTCCCTGGCTATACTTCCAATTGATTTCACATAATGGTTAACTGCTATTTCAGTTTGTATGCATATATGTTTGAACTAATTTGTTTCTGTTTCATAAAAGCATAAGACCACCTGTAGTGAAACAATAACACAGATTGGTGGAGACATGAGAAAGGATATACATGAACCAAAACAGTTCATGAGGCCTTATTTTGCTTTATGATGTGTTAGCAAGACTAGTCAGTCATATGTTTGCATTCCAGACACGGTAAACAGGCAAATTTTGGAGTGTTGAGGCTAAGGTGATTCTGGATGAGTAGATTTTCATTTAGTCCACTTTTAATACCTGCAGCCTTTTTTTCTCTTCCATTCTGAACTCTAAGGGTAATGAGCTGCAGGCTATGTTGTTCTTAGGGAATTCCACATGTATATCCTAATTGAATCAAAGAAATAGTCAATCATAATAAAAATATTATATCTGTGTTATATTGGCTCAATAAAATTCTCTGTAGCTGTGGTTAATGAGTTTTTGCTGTAAGATTTATACAATTCTATTAAGACATGATGCTTTGATTTTTGTACAAGAACTTTAAAAAATGGGTGAAGGAAAAGAGGTTCTAACAGGCAATTATTTATCCAATTAGCAGTATAAAAAGCTGGCCTCAAAACAAAATACATATTCCCCCATATGTATTTTGTTTATCATTGAGAAATACTACTCAGATTTTAGTCTTATAATAAAGTACCATTGAGTCATGTGTCATTAAGAACAGGAAATATGAAAAGGCAATATTTGCTGAAGTACTTAAAATTCAGCTGTTAAAACAGGAATTTTAACATATAATTTCTTAATAACATTTTAGAGTTAAGTAGTGTTTTGGACTTACAGGTGTTTAAATTTCCAAAGCATGGTTAATTTATAATGATAGGTCTGGTTAAGAAGTGAATTCCACTATGCTTACACAAGCTTTTAAACACTTTAAGCTATAATAGAATTTTTTGCACAAAAAATTTGCAACAGAAGACACTTACAACATCTGTCTGCATGAAAGTGTTGTTCTTTGTCTGCTTAAATTACATTATGTATGTCTGATCCTTTAGTCATCCTGCAGACAAATGCCTCATTAACCTGAACAGTGCACAACTAAGCCTTGTGCCAGACTGTAAAAAGAATGAGATGTGGCATATTCTGCACACCTGAGACATCATTTTGCTTGTTATTGTCACAGAGCTAAACAGAGAATCATCCCTAGAGCCCTTGATTCAAAACATATTTAATACCACATGGCACACACAACTGCAGCGAATTCACCCAACTGTATAGAAATGTGGTCGTAGCTACCACACATTCAGTTACATTGAATGACTTACTCTAATTCGTTAAGACTCTTGGTTTAATTGAAGGATGTAAGCTTTCTTCCTGGGGCTAAATACCACTTATTTTAGCCTTTGAGTCTTCCAAGCATTTGCTGAAAATGAAGCTGACTTGCAAAAGCTGGACTTTGAAGGATGCTTTCTGATGGCTTACATACCACAACAAAGTGTGTTTGGCCAGCTCACAGAATCACCTCTGCACAAGGGTGGTTTGAAGAGCAGGTAGGATTACCTACAAATGACCTCTTCTTCCACCTCGATTTTTTTTTGGGGTGGGAGGAGAAAAAGAAGAATATTTTCCAGGATTTACATGTCTCACAGCATGTTTGAACCAATAGTTATACACAGATTGTTGGATGCACACAAGGCCTTAATGAATGGATCCTCTGTGTGTGCTGATTTGATGGTGTTAAGTATGCATCCACCAGCCTGGGATGCATTGCATTACAAGGAAGGCACACCTATCTTTCTATATGTGATCTTCTCTGGACTTAAGGGAGAATCCTGGCACACACAGTGTCCAGACCATGACTGCTGTTACCCTTCTGTGATGGCTGTAAACAGACTTCAGAGCTCACCATCAGGGCTAGAGGGCTAGGACCATAGGTTTCCCATACTGCAGTTCTAGTTTTAATGATATATCTTTCAATAATGCTGTGATTTTACTGTGAAAGACATTCTGGAGTTAAACAGATTTGCTTGATTCCATTGATCCAATCCTGATATGGCTCATACCTACTGGAATAGCCAAAGACTTCTTGACTGAAAGCTAATATGGTTGCTATAATTCACTGACATCTTTGAGGATGACCTACACTTTTGATCTGGCTTTCTGTAGAACCACAAGTCTACTTTGGCTCATTTCTCTCTTCCACACTTTCAGGAAGTCTTGACTATTCACTTAGCAGACCTAACTCTAAGTGTTCAGGTTAATTTCCCTAGTGAAACAACCTGTATTCCTCATCAATGTGATGTTGCTATCTGGCTCATTCCTGACTCATCCTGCTCAGTCACACCTTCTCCTAGGACTAAGTATACATTACCAGATAGACAATCAGATGCTCAATAGTATTGCTGTCTGATCTAATTTCCCAATCTTCTGCTTTACCTTCTCATAACAAGCTCACTTAAGATTGAAATTGGAGATGTTCTGAGACTCAGAACTTACTCCTTCAGAGATGGGCTGTGTGCAGTCTCATCAGTCTTGTGATAATATTTGAAGAAGCATGTCTGGGCCCTCACAGCTAGCTGTTTTGTCCAGTTGTACTGACTCCTGTAAGGAAACCTGCTCTGACTCCTGTCACCCCCTTCATGTTTCTAAGGCTCACTGGATATTTTCCTATGGTTCCCAGAATCACAGCATTTACAGACTAGAACTGCTACTTTAAGATATGATCGTACCTAACTTTTCTCTCCTGGTACTGGTTTTCTAAATGATGGCACATAGTGCCCTGCCACCTGCAGACCTGACCAGCTAGATACCCCAAAGCAGACTTGAAAACTCAGTCATGGATCCACTGCTTATTTGTGTATAGGTGTAGAAATTATAAAGCCCTACAATGCTGAAGAATTTAATAGCATAAATTGAGTGTGTATGTGTATAGGGGGATGTTTTGCTCTAATTTTGTCAAAACAAAAAATATGGGAAAGTAACTGGTGAGTCAGTCTCAGTCTTTGATGCTCTGCAATGTTTAAGACTTTGGAAATATTTGGAAATATTTAGAATGACACTTCACACTTAACTTGCTAAAGAATACACAGTGTTGGCAAAAAAAAAGACATCCATGCATCATGTTCATTTGTCTTGGCCATTCTTCTTCTCCCATTTATTTGCATGAAGGGTGTTGTTCTGCTATTTGAAATCAATGGAAGATTAGATTAGACCAAATACAGTTAGAAGGAGAAAATATTTATCAGAATCTTAGTCAGAGTAGAATGAAGAGTGAGATAAAAATGCCACATCTTCCAATTCAGTGCGATTAATAACTGAATATCCTCCTTTGCAATTAGAAATCCCTATGTACCGTGATAACAAAATGGTATCACATGTTATTAGAAGAGAAACAACCTAGCATGTTCTACCAAATACTCTATGCATGTAACCTGGTAGAGCCTGTTTGTTATTCTGCTAATGATGTGTTGTGTTTTTACAGAAATGTTCTCACCCACATTGCAAGTTAATGATATCTTTGTCTGCTAATATCTGAGAACTGTTTTTTAAATAGATATACACCTAGATACTGCAGTGGTGGACTTATGAAATGGAGATTGAAGAGATATGGATATAGACAGACTGGAGAGATTAAAAGATTTTGCAAGTTAAAAGAATTGTTGTTTAAAACCTCAGGTTAACCTACTTTACAGTTAGGACATATTGTAAGCATGGACTGTTTTCCTAATTGTAAATAATTGTGTGCATGTTTGTGTCTGTCAGAGAGGGAAAGATAAAATATCCAACAAGTCCTTCCAAGGACCCAAGGATCCTTGACTTCTGTGAGTCATGTTATGCTTGATTTAGAGGTTTCTTCTGACACAACGTGAAAAGAGTTGGAAATTGCCTTACATGTGAGAGAAGTGCTTGTGTATTACAAGCACAAAAAGCAGATGTCTAAGAATTTACTCTATGAAGCAGCTGTGAGAGGTCCAGGACAGGAGGTGAAAGAGCCTCTATCTTGTTTTAATTTGTTTGCCATCATACGTAAACTATCAAGGTCTTCTCCGCAGCCCACAATGGGCAAAGCATGGGAAGTCCAAGTCATTGTCATGCCCATTCTTGGCCCTGCCACCAGATCAGAGTATGTTCATTTGAAACTGCTTCTGTTCTGTGAGAACCATCGTTGGTATACTGTTGTGACATTTTTAATCACAATAGGCTCATAGTGGGAATAGGAATCAGTTCCTAATACTGTGACATTCCTTAAGGGAATAGAAAATAAATAGAGATGTATTAGATAAGGGGACTCCAAGATGCTTTCACCACATAAAATCTCTAAGAGAAGCTTTGGAAATGTATATTTAAACATGTAAAGTTGTGCAGTCTGAATTGAATTTGCATAACCACATATTCAAGGTGGAAGTAGTAAAGCATCAAAGCCTAAATCACATTAAAAGTCAAACAACAAAAATGCAACTTACAGAGTGCCAACTACCCTGAGTGCCAGAGGAGTTGCATACTGCTGTGCAGAGAACAGAACTATTACTGTGTTATGGCTCTATGGGGTTTCTGAATCCCAGTTTTAGATTTATGCTCCTCTATGTGGATTTCTGGCTGAGGTGACTGTGGTAATAACTGATTACGTGCACAGTTTCATTGGCAAACCACAGTGAACCTGGGTTCTTTTCACCTTTAGACTCTTGTCATTGGTTACATAGAATCATAGAATCATTTAAGTTGGATGTTCTCTTCAGCAGGAGGAAATGCTAGTCCTATCAACTAAAAATAGGATAACTACATCAAACAACCCCACACTTTAAGTTCTGTGGTCTCCACATACAGAGATGTTTGATTTATCAGGGGAGTCTACAGAACGAGTAGGAGCAGGCACAAATTTGACTTCATTCATTTGTGAGTTTACAGTAGCCCAATGAAGATATCTGATACTTGAAGTACTTCTAGTAGATGAAAAAGCTGGACATGAGCCACCAATACGCAATGGCAGCCCAGAAGGCCAATTGCATCCTGGGCTGCATCAAAAGATGTGTGGCCAGCAGATCGAGAGAGGTGATTCTGCCCCTTTACTCTGCCCTGGTGCTACCTCACCTGGAGTGGGGCATCTAGCTCTGGAGCCCCCTGCACAAGAAGGACGTGGAACTGTTGGAGCGTGACCAGGGGAGAACCACAAAAATGATTAGAGGGCTGGAGCACCAATCCTATGAAGACAGGCTGAGAGAGTTCGGGCTGTTCAGCCTGGAGAAGAGAAGGCTCTGGCGGGACCTTATAGCAACCTTCCAATACCTGAAAGGGTCTGTAGCGAAAGGACAAGGGGTAATGGTTTTAAGCTAGAAAAGGGTAGATTTAGGTTAGACATTAGGCAGAAGTTCTTTAATGTGAGGGTGGTTGAGCACTGGAACAGGTTGCTCAGAGAGGTGGTGGAGGCCCCAGCCCTGGAGTCATTCAAGGTCAGGCTTGATGGGGCTCTGAGCTACCTGACCTAGTTAGAGATGTCCCTGCTTATTGTAGGGGGGTTGGACTAGATGGCCTTTAGAGGTCCCTTCCAACCCAACACATTCTATGATTCTATCATCCTGACAGCACTTCTAACTCCCTTCAGGCCATGATGCTTCTTGGTGGTCACATCACACACACCAGGACTCTATTCAGTTATCTTCCACCAAAATAACCCCCTTTTTTTCCTCCTTTGAAACTACAGAAATCTCTCTAGAAATAAGGCAGCAGCTGCATCCATTAATGTATCTGCCTGTTACTTTGGTGTAAATTCTAATGAATCACATTTATGGAAAACAGACATCAACCTAGACATGCTGTGTAGGAACAAACCACTTGAAAAACTACAGGAAGGAAAGCAGGAAGCTGCAAGCAATCATGAGATGATCTGTACTAGCAATTGGAAGTAAATATAAACTTAAGCAAAAGACATTTTCAACAAGGATAAAAAGTGTAGGGCTAATTGTGCAGCTATAGCCATCTATAACCTGTACTTTTCGTCTTTGAAACACACAATACAGCCTTTTGTTAATCAAATCACACAGGTTTTGCTAAAGGAGAGCTTTAGTGCTGAGATGTCAGGGCTGGAAAACTGGCAGCTCACATAGATATTTCCTGAATGTTATGAGAAGGGTGTAGAAACCTCCAGATTATCTGTGTTTTCTTCTTAGCTTTTGATTTTTGGAGTATACAACTTGTAAGTAAGATATCTCTTTTTTCCATCCAAAGATTCTTTTTATAGGTGACTCAACTAACAGAGGGATGATGTACTATCTAATAGAAAGAGTGAATAAGACTCTTCAGGAATGGCAAAAGACTCATGATGTTAAATGTTATCATAATATCAATGAGGGGAAAACATTTATCAGTTACTCCTACTACCCCCAGTTTTGGATGAACGCAAACCAGAGACCGACTTTTGAAAAAGCACTAGAACAACTGCTGCAGAGGTACCGTACAAACTCTACTGCTGGCTTGTTTGTATTTCCATTCTATTTGCAAATGTGTTTAACACATTTTACAATTAAAGGCAGTAAACAATTAAACATAATGTGTGCAGACCATATTGTGCGGTTGAAGAATAGTATAAAATAACATGAAGCCTCCGGCCAGGATTCCAGATACTGTTCACTGAAATGCAATGCAATGCAGTTACAATATTTGCCATCTGGTTTAAGGCAACATGTGTTGTTTCTCCTTTCTGGGTTTCAGATCACGTCCCCTGGAGAACACAGAGCAGACTGTATTAATTGTAGGTGGTGTTCAGTGGCTTAATTCCAATCACCTGCAAATTATCCAAAAGGTGTTGAACAGGTAATGTTATGTACTTGGTGTCATTCCAAGTCTTGATATGATAAATTATGAGGAACAACTTAACAAAAAATTTTTTAAATACAAACATTTTTTTTCCTCATGGCAGTGCACTTAAGAGACTTTGAAAAAATAAAAATGCAGTGTCTTTTGGTGTGTCTGTTAAGTGAAATATGTTTGATTTTTTTTTTTAATTTGCCAAACAGGGAAAATCTATCGAATATCCTGGTAATTATAAAATCCATAGGGATGGGCTTTCACCTCCCAGTGGATGGAATACATTCTCTATCACAGGTAAGCTACAGTACATTTAGAGTGTTTTTTCACTTTTTCACAGAAGAATTGTCTTTTCAGCAATAATGTTGCTATTTGGTCACAGTGTGCTACAACCTCTGCTGAGCAAGCTTTAAGTGCATCAGAGAAAGATTAACGTTTGTATTTGCTCATACTAATTGCTAAAAAAGATTCAAACCAATTTTTCCATGGATCCCACCACAATTAGAGCACTATTTGAGATGCCATGCTCAGTCACCCATCCCAAAAACCAGAAGAAGCTCCAGTATTAAGTCTGCTGCTAAAGTTGAGAAATCAAGCTGGGAACAGGCTAATTGCTCTTCATACTACATCAAGTACAGGCTTTCCCCAGGCTTCCTCCATGGTTACTGCTAGATCAGATTCACTGGTCTGGCTGCATCACACAAATCTCCATAAATCTATCTTAACCAGCCTATAAAGCCAGAACACCGCAGAGCAGCTGGAATGCACCGGTGAATCTAGCCTGTTATTTGTATGTTAATCAGATGTTACAGTCAGTTTAAATCACATTCAAGACTCTCAGAGTAACAGATGGACTCGTTTCAATGTGCTGTGTAACTCATTCCATTCAATATTTTTATTTACAATTTGGACAGTGGTGCTTTATTGAACACACATAAAATGTGTGGATGAGACAGGGCTGGGAAGCGCTGGAGGGCAGAATGATGTGAATGATGCCTACCAGCACTGCGTGTGATGCTCCAGCTATTCACAGGTGTTGAGAAAATTATTAGCTTTCATAGTTTGTGTACAGCACTCCGATCACGCTGGGGACTGGCATCCACATCTTTTTGCAACCGTAACAGACTGTTAGTGTGTGACTTACTGCTGCTCTCACCCCTCTTTTTCCTACAGAGACTGCCCTGTCAGATGTTGACCATTCGTTCTGTCTCTACTGAATGTCTTCTTACTGACTGCAATCATTTCCTTAATTTATCTGGATGGCTGAAGTAGGGTACAGTAGGGAAATTTTTGGCATCAACATGAAGAAATGTTGTCATAACTCCTGCCATAGCTTTCAACACAGTTCAGTCTTAGGAGGAAGAAGCAGAACTTTGATCAAAGATAGGTGAGGCAAGGGTAGAAAGAGTATTAAAGGCTTCTCAGGATGACCTTTATCTGTTTCTCATCCAGTAAATTTATAAAATGCCAGAAATCAACTACAGTGCATAACCAACTTCTTTTTTCCCTTTCGATATTGGAATCATATGCCAAATTACCCATGTAGTTTGGGTGCTCTGGACTTCTGGATTACCCCAGGTACTCTCAAAACCCTCCTGTCTGCAGTGTCAAATCCATCACGTTGTCAAATTTATGGCTAACCTTTTTTCTATTCCTGGCCTTCCTGCAGAATCTTGAGAAATAATAATCCATTGTTCAGTATAACCATTTCTAAGACACCTATGGCCCTATATTCCTTTTTAAGCAACAGACTCAATGACTGTTTTGAAGCCAATTTTTTCTTTACAGGGACAATTTCACCATTTTTTACAGACAACTTTATAATAGGAATTATTTTCTGAATTACATCTCTTATTAACAAAGTGCATATTAAAACCACTTACCCAGTAATTATACTTTAAACAACACTGAAATCTTCCCCTGAAGGAAGCTGCACAACTACTGAAAAGGGATTATAATTTCTGCAAAACTCTACAACAGTCTTGGAGAAATAACTGTTTTCAGGAGTGAATGTATAGTAATTCATGTCTGGAGTACAACGTAATTGCTTCATTCACAACGCAGTTTTGCTATTCATTTCCATGTCAGAATACAGTAACCTTTAAACAATCCTTCTGACAATACACTGCAATATTTTATCTGGAATGCAGGCAGAAGTGCAAAACTTGTGGAATGAAAACCTGATTATTCTGAATACAGCAAAAAAATTTGGCTATGAAGTTGTTGACACCTTTGTCATCACCATGGGACGTTACAAAGAATTCCTGCAAGGGAAGTGTGGCTGCCATTTCCATGAGGTAATATTTTAAATTTATATGATTCTCAGGTATTTAAGAGAGATTTTAACTGTCAGGTGCTTAGAAACAAAAAGATATGAAGCAAGCTTCACATCCGTAACTCAAAGTTAGGCCTGAATAAAAGCTGTGGAGATCGCAGTTTGTACAGTGGCACTTGTCCCTCACTGCTTGGAATGCAAGGACAGGCTGCACTGCTGTAGTGGTGACTCCTTGAAACGAAAACAAGCATGCTCTTCTGCAAAGGTAACCCATATAAAATGGACGTTGCATGGTTTCCAGGTTCTTATATTATTTACTCTGCGTTATATATCCCTACTGCTTCTGCATGGACCCAGTTTACCTTTTTGCCTGTGAGATCTCAGTCTCACAGGTTTTGCTCTGGAGCCTTCCTAACTAAGCAGCTCATTAGACTTCTATCAAACCATAGGTACATTTAAAATGGAGCTTAAAATTGAAAGGTCAGTCTTACTGCTGTATATCTGTTGTCATACGTCTGAGAAAGAGTTACCTGGGATAGTTATAGTGACTGACTATACAAACAAAAGTGTTAGTCACTTGTTCTCACTCATGTCCATAGTTCCGCTTTCTTCTATAGAAATTCTGTCTTCCGTTTTATAACTACTGGGCTGGTGAAACAGGGGCATGCTAAAATGTATGAGTAGGGCAATTGAGAATATATTCTTCTGTTCATTTGAAGTTCTGGCAAGGAATCATCACAATATATTACAAATGACAGGAGTCCATGGATTAAATAAAAAAATTAATATGCAAATGCATTATTATATCTAGGCACGATATCAGCCCAGAGGCTGCCAAACCAGTGAAAGCAAACAGTTTTAAAAATGTGATATTGAAAGCTTTCCTGGTTTCCTTTAAGATGTATTTTAAGTATGTGGTATGTCTTTTTATAGGGAGTGCTCTTCCCCATCAGCAAAGGAGGGATTTGTTTTAGTTTTGGATTCCTTGTACCTTATAAATAGCAAATGAAGTGCACCCCTGTTTTAGTGCTGGTGACCCTTAATGCAAACAGAGAGTATAATTTTTGAGTAGCCAAGTAAGCAGGTATCCTCTGCCATAAGGCTGATGACAGTAATTTTGCAGATGATAGATAAAGAACTGTCACCAAGGCCACCAGACTATTCCTGTAGCTTCCAACCAAGTCGTTCCTTGTACCCATGACACCACTTTATTGGTACAAAAGGCCAGTTCCTAGGTTCCTGCTATGAGTAGTCAATCTGCTGAAAATCTCAACACATCATTCATTGCCCTAAAAAAGATCCATAAATATCACAATACTTCCTTTGGAAAAGGGTTGAGGAATAAAGAAGGTTCATGTCTTTCCATGTGCTTAGTTCCTGATTGCCAGTAAAAAATATTTCTTCAGTGAAAACTGGAATCATGCACTCAGGCATCATCAGTAACCCCATGCTTCAATTTTGTGCTGGATGTAAGAACAGAGAAGTCTCCTGGCACCTCTTATAGATAAAATCATGCTTATCACCATAAGAAATTGTCTGCAATGCTACAAGGATCTTCATTCTTATGAACTAAATCTGGACTGTTTGTTTAACAAAAGACTAGGAAACTGCCACAGTTTATTTCATTAAAATCTGTTTAGGACCATAAAACTTGAACTGTCACATCTTTCAGGAAGATTGCGTTTTCTCTGAGTGATCAAAAGAGAAATGACAGGCACAAGTTCTTTCATAGAATGAAATATAGAATGAGAAGAAATTGTTACTGAAAAGTTAAAACTGGAGGGAAAAAAATGATGCAATGAGAGATATCTCTTTGAAACCAAGAGTTAATGAATTTGTGGTGTTTCACAGTGAGCTGAGGGATCTGAACCAGTAAGAAGTTACTAGTTGGAAGAAATCTCAGGGGTTCGTTGCTGACTAGAATGACACAAGTAATTTGACGTGTCATTTAGAACACAGAACTCAACAAGTTAATTCTTATAGAGAAAATCCTAGAACTTTTTTATATTAGAGCTATCAAAAGTGCATAAAAATATTAACAAAGACTATTGCCCACACAAGTATAATGCTAGCATTTTTTCAGTATGAATTTAGGAATTTGTTTTCTGTCAAAACAAATTACTTCAAATAAGAGAGACCACCAAATATTTTCTGAATCTCTCAAGAGAAGAGTAAAACCCCTTTGCTTATTTTTGCCAAGTCATGTCTATTTTTCTGTAAGCCTCACTCTTGGCTAAGCCTGTTCCAAGGACTTGGAAGTGTGCAGGGTTAGCACAGAAGTTTTGTAGAGCTTCACAGGTACAAATGTGGGCTATGGCACCAGGAATGCAGTGGAAGCACTATTTTTTGCTGCGAAGAAATGTCAGGACAGCTATGATATATTTTTCTTAAAGATCCAAAAAAAGCAAAGATCTAAAAATAAGGTTTCTTTCATCAGACACCCACAGTACACACAGGAAAACAAAACATACTGCGGCTAATTAAACCTAGGAGTAGTTTAAACTAAACAAACTGAAATTCAGTGGTGATGATAGTAAAATGCAAGCATAGGCTCTGGAGTGTCCGTGTGGTGTCTGCTGGCCAAGACTAGCACAGCAAGCCTAACTATTTTCTTGTAGCCAGTGGACTATATTTCATTCTCTCAGCCACAGCAGTCACCTTTCCATAAAGCAGAATAAAAAATTAATAACAATAAGGCTTTGCTTTTTCTCCTTAAATATCACAGACAGAGATATAATATCAGAGACAGCCTACTGGACAAAAAAAATGCATTCCCAAAGAGAGTGGGGAGATTATCAGCTGCCACTGGTTGGAACTGTGCTCCAGTACAAGGCTTACAGGAACTGAGCACAGGTTTGGGAGTGTTATCAGACCTATCTGACTTCACATGCTGTGCGTCAGCCTCACAACTGGTTTCTACCTCAGGCTCCTCAGAAGTTCACATATTTTCAGCCCATTGCTGTGGTTGCTGTTGTGCTTTGGGTTCAAAGACAGCAGGTGTCCTTAGCCAAACCTGCCCTTTACTCAGTGCAAGGAAGAGGCACGAACACAGGTCCATTCAAATGGACCCGGAAAAGATGGAGTAAGCTACAGAGCAGATATACATGCAATGGATAAATAGGCCCGTGGAGTAAATGCTTCCCTCCATTTCACCCAGATGACTGTATTGACCCCTTTTTATGTAGGACCCAGAGGCTGGTGTCTTTGTGGGTCATTGCTGAAGCTCACCATTTCCACAGAGCTTTTGAGTGAAATGGAGAACCTCAAAGTGAAATATTTCAGATGCTTTGTATGGAACTGCATGGAAAACTGTAGGGCATGATTGATAATCAGCATTTTTCATGCACTCCTCCATCATTTTGTATGAGCTCGTGCAGATTTGGGCTTGCTTCTGTGCCGGAGGAATCTCAACAAGAGAGTATGTGTTTCTGGGGAGGACAAGGGGAGAATTTGGCTCATGGAGCTGTTATTTATGAGGCTTAAGAAGTGGTTGTGCCTGAAAGAGGCATAGATGTGCCCAGGAGAATCCATCAGCCACCAAAAAACAGACTTGATCCTTCAGGAAAGCAAAAAGAAAGTCATTGAATGCTTTTGGTACCTCATTAGTTTTAACAGTTTTGTCATCAGCTTATTTCTGCATCCTGGCAAGAGGAGTTTCATCAGGTGCTGAAGCAGTTTGCACTAGGAAAATGGCATTTTGCCTCCAAGGATGGAGCCAAGAACACTGTGTAAAACGCCAGCACTTTTCATGTTTTATAAAACCAGATGAGATGGATTAAATCTACTTCTTTGTACTTTCATTTTCTCTTAAAAAATGACCTCCTAAACCCCCAGAAGATGGCACCCCTTTGTAAATACCATCTGAGCTAAAGCTCAGCTGTACAGGAGCAGAGCGCTGGCTGTACTGAGCAGTCAGACAACAAGACTGAAACGCATTCAGTAGTTCTCATTTAGTTCTCACGATCTGGCCAAACGGAAAGTTATTTCCCCTGATTGTCCTGATAAATTATTTGAGTTCCCACCAACACACTTCAGAGGGCTTTCAGGTCACCCTGATAGTAAAGAAACCCGCAGCTCTGTAGGCTCTACAATCTTTGCTCAGATTGCCAAGGGATCTGGACTCACAAAGAGACTATATCAACCTGGGACAAAAAATCTCTGGCACTTTCTGCCCAAACATACTTCTAGCTCTATGCACACATGCAAACCTGACTTTTTAATTACCTCATTCTTCACAAATGCTCATGGAGAAATAGATTAGCCAGCAATTATAAAGACCTTTTTAGAACCTATTTTTTAATTCAGAGTTATTTCCTAATTTAGTGGCAATGAAATCATGATCACAACATAAAAACTAGCAACCTTGGGATTTTGGTATCTTAATCAGTGGCTGGCTGTTGGATGAACATTAGGTTACATTCCTGGGAGATTATGCCTAACAGGAATGCAGTTTGGGTGACTGGTTCAAGGTGGCATCGTTTTGAAATAGTTGTAAGATCTAAGGCACTAATTTAGAAAAATGAACCTGCAGTAATTGCATGAAAACAAATAACAGCCCTTGGCTTAGCTGTATCAAATTGGTCAGAGGATATATTAATTTTCTACATGGATAATTCCTGGTCTTTTTTTAGTTCAGCCAGCTCACTCATAGCCTCTCTGCCCAGTCTTTCAATCCTTTGCACATATTATTCCTTCACTCACATTTTATTTTGCATGAGTTGTTTCATTTATTATGAGCTTCACTACATAGGAACATTGTTTCTGATTGTTCAGTGACAGTGAATATACATAATATTTTTTAAAAGCTAGTATGCTTCTGCATAAATATATGCATTAATAAATGAAGTCTGTTTTTTCAAATGTCTGCTGTGATTGATATAAAAAGAAAATGGTTGGGCATGAGAGCTATCAAGTCAGTATACATTTACTCTTTTAAAAATAAGTTAAGCACTTGGCTTCTTTTCTGCTTTCTCTGCATTTGCCAATGCCTGGGTCAGAGTCCTCTGTCCTGCATCTGTTCAAGGTTCTGAAATTTTGTCTCTCTTGAAGTTGCCTCATTATTCATCAGTGACTGTATGTTCACTGAGACAAGACCTTCAGCATCTCACAGGAGACCACCCCTCCCAGTCATTAAGCTCCTGACAACCATACCTTTCACTTTCTCTTTCTTTAGTCCCATGGGAATTTCTTTATTCCATACAATTTGAACATGATAATCCCAGATCTTTATACATATTTCAGGGGCCAAGGAATAGTATTCTTCTGCAGTCAGTTACTGAACCACATCATGTTTATGTCACTGTGAAGCCCCTTGGAGAGGGATGTAAAATTGTATCGTAACTCTCTTCTTGGAGACACATGACACATGAATGTTTTCATCTCAGCATGGAGCTGGGCTAGGTCCCCATCAAGACCTCAGAGTGAGACATTCTCACAGGGCTCGCAGCTGAGACACAGCATATGTTCCTCAAGTGCTTGGGATCAGAGCAGGATTTAAACCTCCTCGCAAATCAGGGCTGTCCTGAGTTTATTTTTTCCCATGGTAAACACACAGACAAGCCGTTAAGTATGAACTGTGTTGTTCAGATAAATTGTCCCTAATGAAAAGAACAGAGTCTGATATACAAAGGCATTACAGAATCCACCAAATATAATGGTTCTATACACTAAGATTTCAAGGCTTAAGTGACTAAGATCTTGCACTTTAATTAGTATGTAACGTAACAAGCTGGCCCACCGGAAAACTGCTTGTGAGCAACTTGCAGCTCAAGGTAAGAATGTCAGGAGCTGCTTTTTGGAGAACTATGTCAGCATTTCTGCACACACAGCTATGTATCTCCCTAGGTGCAGGCAGAAAGCGCTCACATATGTCACTTCTTTTGCAGGTGGTGAAATCCAATCCCTCTGAAGAAAGTCCGCACATAACAATGACGTTATCAAGGCACTATACACTGGGGAAATATTTCGGCAGCCAAAGCAAGCCATCACAACTGCAGGACTATGCAACAAATTCTCAGTCCCCATATCATGTCCGAGGTCCAATAAATCAAGTTTATTCTGAAATCCTTCTCAGCAGGCTCTGTGCGAGTAAGAGGGAGCTTGTCAGCACGTAGCTCTCTTGGATATGCACTGGGACTAGAGATGTGCCACTACCTGAGTGACAACTGCAGGACCACAGTGAATTCACGACATGCTTCCCTGACTGGCTGCACACACACCAAGAGAGTTTGGGACAAGTGGCATTTTTCCTGAAATATCATGAAATCAAGATATGCCCTCTAGTAACTCTGTGGTGTCAAAATGGAAGGTGGAGGGTTGCAAAGGGGAGAAGAGGGGAAGTTACTTGAACTATTGCCAAAGGCTAGAACAGCTGTAGCTCAAGCAACTGTGTGTTAATGATAGTAAAGAGAGAGAAATATATCCACTTGAACGATTTGGAAAGGACTGCTTTAGCTCTTCAGCACTATCTAGTTTTCTATTTATAGAGACACTGTAAAATTTGAATGTATTTAGAAACTGGCTACATTCCATTTCAAAGTGTTTTATTTTATGTGGATGGGTTCCTCTTCAATGTAAAATCTTTCCTGTTTAGACGCATGGTTTATACAGTTTGAAAATGTCTATTAGCATTTTACTGATGATGTCAAGTTTTGAACTCTAAGGTTTTTAGTGAAAACACGCCCCTTCTTTGTATCTTAGAAGGAATAGATGTCTCCTCTATTTTTTGCATGTTCTAAAGCTAATATAGAGATAGATTACTCAGATTTGAGACGGATTATAACTGTCTTGATGTAACATGTAAATATAGTGAATCTGCTAGCATAACCTTATTTATGGTCTCAATTTAGGGAAGTGACCATATGCAGGAAGATGGCTTAGATATGTGGTTCAGTGTCTACCTTGGCTTGTGAGCCAAGGAAGTATTATCCCTGCACAGAAGTGCCATTTCTTTTTTTTTTTTTTTTTTTTTTAAATAAAATACTTGCCAAAGTGTGAAGGCAATACCAAAACCAAAAGAAAAATCCCCTTTGCAAGCACAAATAAGAACTTTGGTATCTGGTTTTAAATCTGTCATGAGGAGTGTGTAGTGTGATGGGAGCAGAATACACTGCCTGCATCTAATGCTTGGCAGGGACAAGACCTTCTCTGAACACCAGTTTCATGCTGTAGCCCAACTACATCAGCAATGTTTGCAGACCTGCTCTGGGTGAAAACCCAGGGAGAGGCTTTACCACAGCAGAGGGGAACTGTCTGCTGATCCCATGCCACAGTTTTGACAGCACATTCATTCACAGTTGTGGCATCCTGTTGGGAAAGCAAGCATGGTCCAGCCTTAGCAGATGGGTGATGGGTTAATGGTACTGCATAAGGCCATTCTCCCTACAAATTATCCAGTTACAGACTTTTATGAATCTAGTCATGGAGCAAGAAAATACGGCACCACTCTGTCCCACCGTGCACTAAAGAAGGGAATCAGAACCAGGTAAGTACAAGTCCAACGAAGGATCTGCTGAGCTCTGTGGCATGCTTACTCCACAATTTTACACACAATCTTCCACCAGCTTCTATTGCTTTTGGGGAATAAAACTCTAAGCAATGTCAGAGAACTAATCACCATCTTATTGGCCTTAGTGGCACGTAGAGGGGCTGCCCTATATAGAATTAGCACTACAAATTCATGACACCACATTTAGGATTTACCAAGGATCCTTAAACTCAACACAGTCTGTATCCTCAGCTAAACTTTTGTGAATTCTTGCTCCTTCATATAAGGTATGTAGAAATATGATGGGGAATTGTCATGCAATATGGAGTTTGGTTTCCCTAGATGATAGAAGGATCCTTAAAAAGAGGCTCTGGTGTAGCTAACTTAGGAGACCTTCCACTATACTGACAAAGCTCCTAATTTAGACAATGACATTACTTTTAGTGAAACAGTGTGATTATCTCTGTTTTTCTATAATATGCTGCTGCTGTGCTTACAGTAAATGTCCCTGAATTTCTATGTAAAGTTTTCCCTGGCATGGAACTTTGCATGAAAGATGGGTCAAGAGCTGTGCATAAATACTGAAAATGTCAGCATTTGTTTTTGAGCAATATGATTATCTAAGGAATGTAATTGTATGCAAATGATATAATATATAATCTTGGGTCTGGAACTCCAGGGCTGCACAACCATAAAGCTGAAGGATTTATTATCATGTCATTAATATTAGTAGATGCAAAATGCAGCTAGATGCCTTTGGTATTAGGGTGATCAATGATAGGCATATTACAATTCTGCTTCTGTTATTTTTTTGTAGCTGATTTAAATCCACATGCTGTTACTGTTACTGTTCCGTACACAAATGTTTTTAAGGCATGAACTGGGTTTCTGTGTTTGTTTTTGGTTTTTTTTTTAATCAAAGACTATTGCTGAAGCATCAGCTATAATGATGAAAAGGAAAGAGCAATTCATCACTTCTGTTTTCACCACAAAATGGTTTACATGTGATGTACACCCAGATGTCTTAATGTTTTCCAAATCTTAATATTTTTCAAGTTTATCAAGCAGAAATTTTCCCGTTTTCTGTTTTTTTACTTGTCCATGTACATATATATGTCTGTACAAAGTCATTGGTACAATTTGCAATTTGCTTTATTTAAGAGTTCTTTGAATATGTGTTTTGCAACACATATATGATCCATGTATTAAGAATAAACAAAAGAAATACAGAGTAAAACAGGTACCAAGGTACATTTTTCATTATTTAACTTTAAGATATATTTAGCATCTCTAGGTATGTGAAAGAAGAGAGCTGAGATTGACATGGAAGCATCACTTGCTCATACGCATTAAAATTTATGTAATAAGACAATAAAAGAATTACCATGTTTGAATTCCAGTGAGAGCACATGTATTGCTATCAATGGTTTAGTCTAGAATTACCACATCTGCTGTGACACTTTGCCTGAATAAGCATTAAGGTGTTCCTACCATATTAAGGCTGATTCATAACGTAGGATCCTTTCCCCCCCATATATTTACTTTAGTCTCATTACTTACCATTATAATAGCAAAGGACCTAATTGTCAAGGTGAGTTCCACCTCCTAATACAGAGGTCAACAGCCCTTGAATTGGTGGTAGCACTGAAATAATAAGGCTGGGGAATAAGCACACCGAGAAGTGACGTTTTCTGCTCAGCATCTGCCCAGCAGCATGTGGAGTTTAGAGTGGAACTGGGATATACTTTAAGCTATAGGTGGAGATGCTGGAACTGTTCTGCAAAAAAATAAATACTTTGACATACAGAGCAGTAATCTCAGCTATTATTGCATCCTCTTAAACTTTAGCTGAAGCTACCATATGAGGTACCAGTGTCCAATTAATTATAACTTCTCATCTCTCATATAACTCCACAGATTTTGAACAGTGATTTGGGTTTGAGGCTTGCAGGGTAGATGACCACCATGATCAAGTACATTTCAGTGAGTATCTTTGGAATAACTGGCTATAATAAAAAGAATTCCCTATTTGTAGGGAATTGCCTTGACAAGTCAGTTCTGTCATCAGAGATGCTGTATTTCAAATATAGGAAGGAGCTAAAAGCATGGACTACAAATACTATTTTTACACTTAGTATTTATTTGAAAATGTTAATCTTTAGAATAATCTCTTTCACACCGTTAAATATAATGCCTTTATTTTTCTCTTCTGTGACATGTTAAAGGGACATCAAAGTCAATTTATTTGCTTAGTAGGTGGGGTAGTAGGGCATCCAATTACCTCGAGGTTGAATAACTAATAGTTATGCTTCTGTTGCTACACTGAACCAAAGAGAATGCTTTGAAGGTGCAGATGTGTGTGATATTAAGTTGACTGCAGTCCAGGGATCTTTCAGATTACATTTTTAGACTAAAGCAATTTTTTAGAGGTGTAGTGAGCTATTTGGCACAGAGTCAAACTGCTAAACAAGCCTCTGTAGACTCACATGAAAAATACAGCCTTACCTTTTTGTCTGTCTGCTTGCCTTGCATCTGGCTTGTTTTACCTCACTGTTATGACTATCTACACCTTCTCTACTCCACATCAGCCTTTCTCTCAGATGACCTGAGACATTTCTGTTTCATCACAGAAGCAACTTTTGGAAACCTGAGGATGATTGTTGCAAAGTTGATCTGAATCTTCAAAATATCAATGTTGTTATTTTAATGCTTTTATCAATTCCAACAGCTAAAGGTCTACCGAGTGTAGCAGGGGTGGAGCAAGCCTCTTCTCTAGGGCAGTGATTTTTTCTGATGCATTTAGAACAGCTGCGTTGTGGTAAGTACTTAATGTACACTAACACTTAGCTCTTCATGGAGCTTGCCTTTATCAGGACAAACTCCACCTTTCAAACTCTGCTGCCATATTTACCTGTGTAAATCCTCAAAACACCAGAACAGTCAGTGTGTAATGCAGGCATACCTATGTACTGGTGCTGGTACATATCCTGCAGTATTTAGTGGTACCTTAACACTACCCATTGAACGGAAAAGCCCTGGCTACACAGGAAAAAGATGTTATGCGTTTTAGCCTTACTCACCTGTGGTTTGCGGGATACAAAAAATATTGCTACATGTGTCATTCTAGGCCAGCACCTAGAGCCAAGTGTCCTAGAAAGCTACTCAAGTCCCTAACCTGAATGGCCAAGACGGGCCCGCAGGGTCACAACAGGGGCTTGAGCGGCACTGGTTTCTCTTGCAATGGACTTCTCTGTTTTCTAGGTTCACTCATGTGGTTGCTTGGCCAGCTGTTCAGCAGCTGTAAGCAGCCCTTCCTGCAAACCCTCAAACATGTTCAGCAGCTTTGGCAAGATACACCATGATAAGCAGCCCTGAACTGAAGACAAAGTGTCTGTTTAAGTGAAATCTGAACTGAGGTCTTTGTGAAACACAGCACCTACTCAGCATCTTCTTGATTTCCGCTAGAATTGAAGTGCTCGAATGAGGAGAAGAATTGAGTCCCTTTTAGTTGCCTCTCAGATAACAGGGTCTTTTCTTCACTTTTGACACACTTTTGTCTGCTTGCTTGCTTGCTTGCTTGCTTGAAGTAAAGGTAGGAATCTTCTCTGCATGCTCCTACCTAACAGAGTGAGATGAGCTGCATTTGCACACAGTCACTGTGGTGGGCATTGTCCTATTATGGGGACAAAATTCCCAAAGCAGATGGTGATTTCAATATTGTGACTTTTTTATCTGTCTTGAGCAGTGACAGGCAATGCAGTTAAAAGAGCTAGTGCCTGGTTCAATGTCTGCCAGCACCACCTGCCCCAGTGCTGCTCTTAGGATGCCAGGCAGATTCTGGGCGAAGACAAGACTGCAGAACCAAAGTGTTTGACTGAGGAATCAAAATGCCTCAGACATCTCTTGGCGAAGTCAGAGAAGTTACAAAGACCTCACTACAGATCAAAGTAGGTGAAATTAAAGTTGTCAGGAGCCCTATAAAGTCAGTAAATTCTGTGGGGTATTGCCAGGGTTTAAAGACCAGATCTGTATTTGGGAGACTTTCTCACTTGCCATGTTCTGAAAATGTCTTTTATCTTTTATTTTGTACTTGTCATTATCAACTTCCATATTTCCATTATGATTCTCTGGGATTAAGGAGCTCAAAGTAATATTTCTGCTCTGCCTGATGATGACTGTGCAGGCTTCCCAGATGGTAGTCAAATTGTCTTATAGATCAGAGAAGTTTTATTATTTCTACAGGATTTTTTTCCTTTGCTTCCACGGATTTTTTTCCTTTGCTTCCACATGCCAGCTCCAAAGATTCTCTATATTTACAGTTAATCATCAATGGCTTTAGTTATAATAGCTTTAATGCCTCCAACATATTTAAATAAACCTGCTGATCCCTATGTATCCTAATACGATGGAAAACACTTTAAACCTTGAAAACTTGACCTTGCAAATCATTAGACAATGCAACACCCAGCATGATTTAGCCCACAACTGACTTCCTTTAACACAGAGAATCACAGTCACATCTTCATACATAATAATGTGATGATCTCTCCTGCTGAAGTTTTTACTGGAGTGATTACAATTTGAACATGAGTTGCGTGAACTGATTGGTGGGGTTTTTTCATCTCAGAGCCTTTGTTGAGCTCTCTTTACAGTAAATGGTTTCTTTTAGCTACTGTAAAATCCTGTTTCAACATCCTTTGTGCAGTGTCCTGCCCAGTTATTATAAAATGCATACATACAAGGGGTTTACTGCTGACAGTAAAAGGTTAAATCATAACAGGTCTTACTGCTCCACCCATTACCGGTCCCTAAATTCCTCATTGCGTCATTTCTGTGCAGTAACAAGGAGTCAGGGTCTACAAGGAGTCAGGGTCTAATAACCCTGTAATGCTGGCTGTCTGCATGGCTCCTCAGTCTCTAGAACAGTTCAGCACTGAAGCCCTGATGGAGCTATCAAAATAGCACACCTTCAGCTATGAAATGCATACAACAGAGCCTGCAGACACACTCAAAACGTGCCTCTTGGGTCAAGTTCTGCCTGGAAGTCAAGGATGACAGCTTCTAATGACTATTTTTAGGCATCAGAACCTTAACTCCTTAACTCTAGATAATTAACGGAGGTATTTGAATTATGAGTGTGGTCACACTAGGCTTCTTTGTACTCTTCACAGAAAGACCAAGATCTGAATTATTCTCTAGAGGTTCTATTACCTCTACAATACTGCTTACTGTACAGGGAACCTAAAGCAACTCAGAATCATCTGATAGGTGCCTAAAGTTTTGAGAGATGAGTGTCAGCTCAACAGAGGAGTGGCTGTGGGATTCATTGTGCAGGTAGAAGATGTTTTCACACCCCCACTCTGCTCATTTAGACCAGGAACTTGATCACAAGCCCACCATCAACAGGTCATGCTCCCTAGCATGGCCTAGGGTGATACTTTCCCTACATCTGCTCCTAGAGCTGCTTGATTTATTAACAGTGTGCTGGATCAGAGAGAAGCCCGCCCTGCAGATAACCTGGTGAGCAGAACATTTCATGGTAGTATGAGACCCTTCATTTGGAAAAATTAAGAACAAATCTCTGTCTACTGCCTTACAAGAGGGCTAGTTGAATGTCTCTCTTTCTGTGAGAAGAGCCAAGCTGACAGGAACTTAACTCCAGAAAATAATAGAGATTCCTTTTCAGCTTTAGAAGTCAGGTCAGTGATAGATACCTGGTTGGTATCTGAGAGTTCCAGCTTCTAGCACTTATGCTTTTACTAGAAGTGTGTGGTGAGCCTAAGTAATTTAGGGGCTGCTGGCTTTACTATGCAGTAAAAGCATCTAATAGGTGTTAGAAAACTAACCCAAACATCTTGGTCACGTACCCTGCTTTGGCTCTGGGAAGAAGTTGCTGGTCTGAGCATCTCTCCTCACCTCAGGCACACAAACATACCTCTGACATTACTGCCCTGTTACTTTGTGGTTTATAGCTGTTGATGTAATCACGCTCTACGCAAAACAATAGAGGCTAGAAGAGACCTCTGACTTAAAGTGTGTAAACTAACCTGGGCAATTTCAGCTGATTTGGGTTGGGCAGCTGTTAGATAGCAGCTATGCCAGCAGGTGAATGATAGCATCCCTGAAGACATAGAGGGGAAATGCAAATGGTGAGCTGGAAGCAGGATGGAGCTGACAATCTCCCCACAAGTTAGCTGCAGACAGAAACAGCATCCTTCCTTGCTGAAGTCATGTTGATGGATTTGTCCTACAGCTCCTGGGGTTTGAATGCCTGGCTTCAGAGCAATATCCTTAAATTAATATGAATAAATACATACCACAAATACAGGTCTGTAAATGAGACAAACTGGGTCAAAATCAGGAACTTCTAAATGTTCAGTAACTATATCTAGCTATGCCTAAGGAGTCCCAAGGGACTATAATAAGTCTATAAAACAAGTTAACACCTGCTCCTCACACTTTTGTTAATTAAAATTCAGTAGAGACACAAGTCATTTTAATGAGTGATCTGTCGCTCCACAGGAGCCAGTCTGGAGTGGAGGCTGTCTCGACAATGCAGAATTACAACACTTTGTATCCAGCATCCCATCTCCAGTGATGCTCCAGCCCAGGCAGCTGGTTTGTTTTGTTTTGTTTTGTTTTTTCTAGGGTCTGAGGGACAGAATATCAATCATTTAGCCATTATATGTCCCTCAGGTTCACAGCTGTTTCTAGTTTGGACTGATACCCTCCAGAAAATCTGTGTTTTGACTGTGAGAAGGTCAACTGAGATGCGCTGACCTCTCTGTAAGGTATCAACACCCAAATAACAGAACCAGCATCGCCACGCTACAGAGTATGGTCCTGCAGCTACTGGGAGAGAGTCAGTACAGTAGCACACCCCGGTTTTTTTCAGAGCAAAGTGGCTGATGACTGTACACCAGCCAAGGGCAGCTCTTGCACATCTAGCAAGACTTGTCTTGTCCTGAAGAGGTGCTCCCTGCTGTGGGCTTGCTTCAGTTTATTTCATTTGGGAATGTAAGACCTAGTCTCACTGTCTCCACCATAACCAGGGCTTTGCCTCCTTCTGGAGAGAGGAAGCTGAGATGATCCTGCCCCTTTCTATCATCTTTGCCACATATTTTCCAGGAAGTTTGTAAGTGAAAACCACACATTGACTATTTGTTGCCTAGTTCAAGGTTGTCACTGGCTCTGCTGGACAAAGGCTTTCTTTTCAAAGTGTGGAAGATCTGGGTAAGGAAAACTGATGGGAAGAAAAGTCATTCGGCACGTTTCAGGTTATGACAGTTATTCAGCCACAGAAAAGTTGCTGAAGTGAAAAGTATGGCTAATGTCCAAGGGGCAGCACGCTTCAATATAAAATGAAAGAAAAATCAAGGCTTGATTTGCAAGGAGTCTGGTAAAAACACTATGACACAGCACTGGTAGGTTTCTCCCTATCTGTGTTTTAAAATCTTTCTCAAAGTATTATTGAAGGACCTAGCCTTATTTTTGTTTCAGATTGAGTATTTCCATGTTTTTTTTATCACCATATAACAAGATGGGTGGCAGTGTAAGCTCCGCTCAGTAGGCGGAAGTCTAAGGTCCAATCCTGGCTTGTTCATGCATGATATCTTATTACTTTTGAAAGAAAAGAAGATACCAGGCAGAGGTGCTCAGTATCTTTCCAGGTTTACTTGAATGCACACTCTGCTCTGTATGAACATGACTGCCTGCAAGCAATTCCTGAGCTCTCCTGGCTCAACTTGATGAGTTCTGCAAACAAATAATACCTGTTCTATTACAAAAGCATTCTCAGCCTTTTACTTTTCCTGCTTTTCATTGAATATTCCTTTGTAAAACCTTTCAGCCTTTTTTTTCCACTTCCATCATCTTGCCTTACTTCTTGTGGAGTTCCATGCTGTCCATCTCCCTCTACCTCTGTCCATGAACAGTTGATCGAGCTCATTTTTCCGATCTCCATACACCACCTTAGCCTAGACTAGTGTTTGGTTCTCAGCTGGTGAAGCTGTGGTCTCCATCACCTTTTGGTGGTCAAGTGGTGAAGGCTTTGTGAGCCAGCTGGTGTATCCTATGCCGCAGGTACTTTCATAAGAATTACAGACTATCTTGCAGCAAACAGAAGGGACAAGTTGCACAGTTTGTTTCCTCAGAAGGTCACAGAATGCTGTACAGACAACTTAGAACAACCTCCACCTTTCAGCAAACCTCTCAACTCAGCAAGCCTCTCAACTCAGCATGCCTCTCCTGAGCTAAGACTACTTGTGTTTACAGCTTGGGCCCACTGGCTGACTAAAATCCATTAGAGGCAAAACTTGTGAGAAGATGAAAATTAAAGTAAGGTGGGAATGCATTTCAAGTTTCCATGTTGTCTTACAAAAGCCGTCTATTCCTTGGTCTCCCTTGTTTTGTTTGCCTGCAAATGAATTCCATTAAATCTCTTTTTTTCAAAGAAACATGTCCTACCTACCCTTTTATCTTCCATCCCCTGTGCCTGTATAGGTGAAACTACATGGTGTGTTCACACACCCATATCCTCCTTTTTAGTTGGTTCTAATACAGTGACAGTGCACTAAAGGAAGGAAAGTTTTGTGTTGTTGAAGTGGAAACCCCTGTTCTAAATAGGCAAAGCTGTATTCATGTAATGTAGCAGATTCAGGATTTTGGTGAGCAAATTGCACCAACTCTCACACTCACACATGCGTAAGTGGTCTCAGGAGTCTTATTGTAAAGCAGTCTGCCTTGTAACACATCACCTCAGCATACAGCTTTAAGTGTCTTAAAGCTTACTTCCATAAAAAAGTCATTTTCATAGCTCCTGGCCACTTTCTGAAACTCATAGATTCTGCAGCTAGGGAGTAGTTTTACATCTGATTATTTTTTTTAAAACCAGTTTGCTTATTTTTGTAACTCAGGTAAATTTAAAGTTAATATACAGTCCCTCTATAGACGCAAATAATACAATGAAACTTTGTCCTCCAGTATTGCTGCAGGGATCTGATCCAGTAGAAACTTACAGCTAAGTTTATATGACATAAATATAGTCTGATATAGTTTGATACAGCAGACATTTATTTTTCTGCTTTATTTATACTGTGCAGATAGTGCCATTTATTTCTTGAAAGTAGTCACGGATATAAAATAGAGACCATATGGAATATTTGCAAGTTCTGGGTTTTTTATAAACAGATCTGAGAATGTGTTCCTCTCCATTTTAAATGCATAAGATTCACTTACTTAACATTTTTTAATTTAGGTTTCTTTTCTAACTATGCTGCATTATTTTTTGCCATTGCCAGTTTCTATAACAGTACAAGTCATCTTTAAAGGCAAAGATAACTGAAAATTACTTACTCTCTGTCCTTCAAATTCACTTTACAATTTTGTTTTCGCTTTGTCAGTATATTTTTACTTCTCCATGTCTACATTTTCCAGAAGGACAACATTAATGGAGACATTATTGCTGGAGTCACTAATGATAGCATTTTCAATCTCAAATGTGAAAAGAATACATCAGCACTTCAAAACCATGATAATATAAAATTTGTGACAGCTAAAATAAAATAAAATATATTGAGTTCTCTTTCATATCTTTTTGAACCTGAATCACACACTCAAGCTTCATCTACAATCATGAAAGCTTTTAATCCTATACCCATTATGTTGTACTTCAAAACACAACTCAAGTCAGTTTGCAAATCATTCCTACTGAATCATCTGTATTATTAGCCAGCATACTATGATGTCCTGGATAGAGTGAGGGCTGGATAGACAAGAAGTGCTCAGAGATACTAGATTTGTGTGCAAAACAAGTTGGCTTTCTGATAAAAATAGAAAGCCCCTATCACTTTCCTCCCCTTTGCTCCAACGGATATTAAAGAATTGTAACAGGCCTTGGAAAACACAAGATGAGGTGAAGATAGTGAACAGCCATTTCCAGAAAACAGGCTCATTTTCCCTTCTTTTATTGGTGTTGGACGAGGCCTGCTGTGTATCATCATGATGCTTGTCCATGAATGAATGGACTTTCTTGGGACTCTTGCAGATAACACCCCACAGGGTGCGGCTAAAAAAGGGTGTATGTTCCATTAAAACATGGATAATGGGATGTCTCACACTGGAAAACAATTCTGGCTAATCATATATAGCTTATATTCAAATTTCATTATCCAAACGTATTTCCTAATCACTTTTGTAGAAATAGCCATAGATATAAAAAAATTTCAGCAACAGGAACAAAGCACCTGTTAGGCTCTCACACACAAAAATACCAAGAACAGCTGGGGCAGAGTGATAAAATGGAGTAAATTCTACTGCAACTGCTGAGGATACTTAGGAAATAAAATAGATTAATATTAACATAAATGAGCAATTAAAGGACTTGATGGTCCTGTCAGTTGTCCTTTACTACCTAAAGGGCAGGAAAATTCTGAATCACATGACAATTTAATTTTCTGAGCCATAACGAGAGTTGAAAACATTTGCTGTGAGCATATTGAAGTTATACTAATTTTTAGACAAAAGTCCCTGACCTGGTGTTGAGGCTTTGTTCATTCAAGGGGGAAACTTAACAGTGTGTGCTAGTAAGAACAGATATTTATGGCACCACAGTACTTAATTTTACAGGTGTGTTTGTGAGCTCCTTTATACTTCATCTGGGGAGTCTTCTGCAGTAACTGCAACCAGCAAGAGATCCCAGCCCTCCGGACAGCCACCCTGTCTCTGCAGGACAAGTGAGGAAAGGCAGAGGGAATGACAAATCCGCTGTTGGGGTCAGGATTAGCTATTGCACTTAGAAGGAGACTCTTTCTTCAGAGCTGCTGGTGTTTATGGAGTCCTGGCATCACCCAGACCCTCCTGGGCAACATCAGACAATATATTTCCCATTCGCCTCTCCTAGCAAAGACTAACTGGCTGTAGTAAATCCTGAATGGGGTTGGGATGGAGGGTACCTTGCCCTACTCTCGGGAATGAATCCCAAGGATGTTTATGACTTAGCCCATGCCATGCTAAGTGATTCATCCCTCTGCTCACACGAGGAGGGGAAATTGCAGATGCTCAAGCTCCACGGTGACCCCATTTTCACTGGTGGTTACTGGAGTTTTTTGCAGCTGTTGAACCACTCAAATATCTCAACAGTCAGTTTTCAAATAAATAATTATTAGCACAATAATAAGAAACTACCTGTGGTAAGGGCATAAAACCACAAAAAATATCTCCAAACAACCTAAACTATTCCCTTTTATCCCCACTGGCCTTAACTTTCACATGATTTAGGTCTATGCTATTACAAGGTTGCTGAGATGTCAAACACCAGCTACTTTGATAACTCGCCAGTTTAGCAGAGAGCTCAATTAGTTGGGGACAGCCTAAACCCTGTAGACTTTGGCATCTTGCCTGTGGCTACACACATTTTAAACCACAGCCACCCTGCCTTATGCAACAGTGGATAAATACCACAGCTGCAGGGTTGCAGCAAGGGTAGGATTTCCAAAACTGAATGACTCTCTGTGACAACAGTGTTAAAAGGTTTAAGTGGGTTCAAATACTTCAGTGTCAGGCCCAGGCAAAAAAAAAAAATCATGTTAGAAAGAGAGAAGGAGAGGAACACTGAGGAGAGGAAATAAGAAGGGCTCAGGCAGCTAGTAACGTGGAACACTGATTTAGTAAGATTCAAGGAAGGTTTTGATGTTTAATGATCAGCTAACCCAATAGAAAATTTTGGAAGTGATATACAACCTTCTTGTAAAAAGCAACCTGTAACAACCTGACATTAAAATGAACCTTTATGAAGAGACAGACTACCTTCTTACTAGGAAATTTCTTTCACCTTGATTTTTAAGATCTGTGAAAATATCAGTGAAAAGATATAATTTAACATGGGAGATATAATTTTACATGGGCCTTGGATTACTGAGAACATAACTGTATGATTTTTTAAATTTGGTTTCGTTGTATTTTTATCAATCAAAAAGTGCTAAGTGGGAATGAGGCAAGATATAAAGCAAGGATTATTTAGGATCTAAAGGAGAAATGCCAAGGCAGAAAAGATTAAATTACTGCATTGAGATAAGTAAGATCATTGAAACTGGGAGAAAGGGAAGGTAATGAATGATTTGAATCCTGTGCTTGGGACTTTTTAAATGTTGTCATACAACTTGAAAAAATAGGATCCTCGTTCTTTTCTATCACCGCCACATTGTGGGTAGCAAGTCACTACAAGCATCCTGCGGTTGTCGACACAATACTATTCCCTCCCATTTCTTCCTAAGCTTCCTCCTTTTGAAACTGGCCATGTAGGTAAATTCACACATGTGATGCAGGTAGTTTGATGACTGGACCAAATGCTATACAGACTAGGCACGCATTTATACCTCAGTGAATGAGAATATAATAAATTGTCAGTTTTGTGTTATGACAGATACAGATTAGCTTCTTCTGTTTCTATCATTATCCTCACTCAAAGGATAGGTAACTCATTAGAAATGGAATTAGTAATGAAAAACTGAGGTCTCAATCACGGTTTTGATGATGATGTGCCATCTGACACCAGCAAATTAAAAATCTCTCTGAATCTCTGTTCTCTCATCACAGATTGGCAATAGTTCTGTACACGTGAATTATGTTGCTGTTATGAGATACAACAAAATTATTGCTATGAAAGAGTTACATGGAAAGTGTTAATGCACATTGGGAGTTGTAGACAGCACTGCCCCTAAGGGAGCAGCTCTCCCTCCTTCCTCTACCTGTTGGATATCTAAAATGCAGCCACCTCTCAGTGAGGATGTCGCTTCTGCACACACAATGAATGTGCACGCACACGTGTGTGCACACACACACAGGTTATCTTATCCTGCTTATCTCAGGAACTCCTGTATAAAGCTTCCACATAGAGTAACAAAGGAGTAGTGTTACACCCTCAGCAGAGACTGATTTAAAAACTAAATAAGGAATACTTCCAGACTTTCTCTCTCCAGTAATGTCACTTTGGTTCTTCCATACACTTGAGCTACAGTTTTCACCAAACTCCATAATTACCTCCTAAAAGCTCTGTGACACCAGCCAGCATCACCAACGCTTCTGTAAACTCAAATCCTTTACCTACAAAACAAACAAACAAAAAGTTCAAATAATGCTGCTTTAAGTACGAAGAAAAATACCAAGCAAATTTAATATCAGTGAAAGATTTCATAATATCACGTGTCCCAGAACATTTCCTGTCCTCCTTAAAACAATCAGGGAAATTGATGGCATAAAGGTGCTCTGTTATCAAGTACAATTTTACTACTGATTTTAATTTTTAGTAGTAAGTAGGATGTGGGTGAAATCAGAATTAAAAAGTGGATTTTATTCCACATCTTTCACACCCCTCTTAGTTATGCTTTGAAGCCTTATCAGCGTCCCCTTGGCACATTTTACTTAATATTGGTATGCCAAAAACACCCTTCTGGAGTAACTCTAGAAAATACCTACACTTAAACTCTCCATGTCAGAGAACACAATTTGTCAGTAGCACTTCAGAAGACATCCATATCTACTTCCAGGATCCCCCAAAATATGAGCACATCTCAAGTGCTTATTTAAATATTGGTAAGTCCAGGACACTGTGTCCAGATCTGTGACCATAGGGAACAGCAGACTCCAAAGTCAGTCTGAATGCCCACTTCCTAAGCCCTGGCTTTCTGGCAGCCCATCGCCAATAGAGGCAGATGGCCAGGAGATTTGCTCAGCCATTACTTCAGCAACTGTTCCGAGTTACGAGCTCCAGAAAACTTTTTTTCATAAGGATGGAAGGAATTGTGAGAAGCCTGCTCTTTCCTTGCCTTCCAGGTCCTACTTCTCCATTTTTTACATATCCACATGCATAGAAAATGCAGTTCTGTGTACTGTGTTTTGCAGCTGTCATAAAGATAATGTAGCTTTGGGTAGCTTTGGAATCATTATACATTTGTGAGGTCTGTTTGTGAGGTGTCCATCTGCCACCGTGTCATTATTAGATGCACTTTAATTGCTGTCCCAGTCATTAGTGAACTCAGTGTGCCAGGTCTGAATTACAAACAGCTATGTCTACTTTCAGGCTATACGAACTAAAATGAAAAATAACGCTGATGACAGCAATAATATTAAACCTCTGGATGAGAGGCAGAAAGATTTCAGGGGACTATGTATGGGAGAGGGGACATCTCTCTTTTCCTCCCTAATTTCCCTTCTACTACCAGTCTGACGTGACTGATGGCCTCAGACTTGTCTGCTGAGACATTGCCCCATAGAGAGATGCTGCAGTGTAAGAGAGCATTGTACCAAAACTGTAAGGAACCCTGGCCTGAAGTCTGGCATCTCACTGCATATGTCTCCTCGTGTCCTTTCTTGCTGAGGTATGGTACTCTCACAGTCCCCATGGCACAACAACTCTGGGCGGGTACCACTCTTTCCCTGGGGAGCGGGATGTGAGCATAGGTTGCCTCCAGCCCTTCCCTGCTGCCGGAGCAAGGTGGCTCACACAAGCCTGTGAGCCAAGGAGGAAGGGAGTGGGGACAGAGCAAAGAGGCATGGGATGGCTGGGCTAGGTCAGGCCTCCCAAGGCACAAGCCTGGTTGGCAGATGCTGCAGTATCATGCTATCAATTCCCAGTAACCCTGGCAGCATGCAGAGCAGTGCAAGGAGAGCTGTGATACCGCTGTGCTATCAGGGCATTGCCCTGCGCTACGTGACTGATAAGTGAGCGCATAGCAATTCTCAGCTACTGACTGAGTAGCAGAGACCTTTACACTTACTTCAAGGCTCTGCTGGCACGTCATCTCAGGAAACAGCCGTTCCTCAGAGGAGTTTGTAACAGCCAACACAAGCTAGACTCGATGACAGCACCTAATACTGACAATGGTTGCAGCTTCTACGGTGCAAAGACTCAGCATGGCCATGGTGCCCGGGACTGATGGGTGCCATTGTGCAGCCAAGCCCTGAGGTGCATTGGGAGTGCATTTGCTGCCTTGGAAGTACAGGATTTGTACTCGGTCACCAAACGTGATAAATTTCATAGCTGAAGGGATAATCTGATTTAGAGAACATGGGAGAGTCTTCTGTTTGGACGGCAGGTTTCTCTCTGCTCAGTTTATTAAGATAAGGGGATAATGTCCCCATTGGTCAGTAGGGCCCATACGTGTAGGTGGGATAATGCTGCCTGCTGTGTTCTATTCATGCCTCTGCTGGGCAGCAGAAGTTCCAGAGGAAGCAAAATAATTTGAACAAAGCTTCCAAAAGTGATGACTTGTTTAGAAGTTAACTTTGTGCACTTGCATCTAGTAAATAAGATGGCAGACCTTGACTACAGTGAGAGCACTGGCCACCAACTCTTCAGAGAGACAACTGGTCTATCTCTGAAGTATATTACCTGCCAAGTTATCTGCTTATTCACACAGGTGCTGCACAACAGAGTATTTTGGCTTCTCTAACAGTGAATCAGAAATATATGTATCTGTAATTGACTCTGTCAAGATCACATTAATCATCATTAAACAGTAAATTAGTAAATGTCCAGCCAGGAAATACCACTCAGCTTAGACACATTTCCTTCTTTTTTTTCCTTTCAACAACAGTTTATTGTCTTCTTTTCGAAACAAAAAAATGCAGGCATTTTAGTATGAATAGCCACAGATAGCACCGCCTTGGCTAGAGAAAGTAAGATAAGCAGTAAGTCTAATTTATCTACGCTGATTTATAGTAAATTTTGATCACAGAGGCTTGGCACTTGACCTTGGCCTGGATTCTGGCGCATTGTCCCTGCATCGCACTCCTATTGCTGTCTCTCATAGACTGAATGGTCTTCCATCACAGAGGGCTCTGAAGCACCAGTAGATTAAAATTACAGACTTTAAAAACACTTGGCAAATTTCAATAAATGTTGGCAGTTCAGCAAGGTATTTCCAGTCACATCCCTTTGCAGGTTTGCAAGGCACATAGCTTGCAAAGTAATTTGTATGCCCTTCCCTTCCTAGTAGCCAACCAATTTATATGCAGACACGTAGCTCCAGACTAACAGAAATAATACCGTATGTGCTACTTTTGCCCAGAGAGGAGCGTATTGCTGGAGGGAATAAAGAGAGATGGTGTAAATGGCAGGCAGGGAGCTGAGAGGCAGGAGAAGGGCAGAGGCTGGGGACCTGGTGAAGAACTGGGCTGCAACAGCCAAAGAGGAGGTGCAGGGTCTGTGGGCAATGGGGGAGTGGCTGTAAGGGAAATAGATGGGAAGATGGGCAGATGGGGGATTAGGACACAAATACAGAGCAACCCAAACTTCTTTAAATCAAGTGGTCATCAGAAATGTGGTTCATTTCCAGCCACTGCTAGAGATCCAACGGGATGGTCCAAAGAATTCCCTTACAACTTATATATATATTTTTTTTTTCAGCATCTGCCTTCTAAATTGCAACTGTTTCACTTTACAGGATTGCACTTGATCGAAGAATTTTCCTAACTACTTAATGGTTATGGTAGCAAAAAAATGGAGACAAAATCAGATCCCAGCGTATGCAAACCCGACAGAGAGGTTATTTATTTATGGTATCATATCTAAAATATGGTACAAATAGGATCGGAATTTTTGAAATCAATATTTTTCTAATTTATATTTTACATTTTTATTAGCATATAAGATTCTGCACCTTCTAGAGAAAAATGCACCTATAAGAATTTAGGACCAAAAGCTCAATACTAATTTAAACCAAAAACCAAATCTAAAAAAACCCAACAAACCAAAACAGAAAAAAACTCAAAGAAGAATCCTGTTAAAAGGACTGGCAGGAAAGAAAACATTTCAGAGTGGATGATAAATGCATATAGTAGATCAAGAAGCACAAAAGAAATACATGGCTGCTAGAGCAGGGCTTTGAATTAACTGCAGTAGGTGGAGCCAGGAAGCAGAAATGAGGATAAAATGAACCATGTGTACCAGAAAAATTATATACTTCTCTGATACAGCCCACACAGTTTTGGCTGGTTCAGGCCTATTTCATGGCCAGTTCGCCATGTTCCAATGTCATCCTCCATCCATTTCCCTCACTCTGGACTAAGTTCCTCTGCAACCACAAGCAGATGTTCTCCAGACTGAAATTCAAGAACAGATAAAAAAAGCCATATCAGAAGGTTTAAATGGGTTGTGGGGTCATATGGCATCTGCCCAGAACCGACGATGCTTTGGAGACCCTTTGAGAGCAGGCAAATGAGCACAAAGTAGGAAGGAGACATAATTATATAGATCCAAATGTACCACAGCCTATGCTCTTAAAATATCTCATCACATCCATGGGGAAAAAGACAGGGATACACCACATTTATGTGATTATTTCTCAACATGTTGTACTCTTAAAAATGTACACCCGTCATTTGAGATGATTTATTGCGTTCTTGACTTGGAGCTTTTGTCAGTCAACAAGAACCATTTTGCTAATTTGCAGTTGTGTCAAACCAAAGTCTTCACAGAGCTGCCGTTTTATCCAGATTATTTTTAGTTCAGGTGTTTCACTTCCACAGAAGGAAGCAGCAACATATTGCGGTCAAATAGAACTTGAAAGTCCAGAGTGCCAATGCCAGCTCTCCCATCATGTGCCAGCTGACTCATTGGCTTTTAACACGTAAAATGAGTAACCAACAATTATGAAGGTAGCAGTTGATAAGAGCGTCTCACCGAAGTTGACAGCAGTGGACAAGTGCTGTCCTACTGAACACAGATGCTGGCTCTGGAGCCGGTTAGTTCATACTGCTAAAGCGTTAGAAAAATCGAATAAAAAGTGTAGGGAACATTACGATTTATCGGCATCAGTATTTTTGCACCTTGTCTTCTTGCTGTGGGCGAAACCCTTGCAGGTTCCCCGGCCTGCAGCCCCGGTCTGTCGCCCCCGGCCCCACCACCAGCATCCCTGGCAGCCGCTCTCGGCGCTTCACACCCCAGGGGACAGAGGCAGCCCCGCAGAGGGGCTGCTGAGGAGCGGCCGCACCGGCCCCGGCCGGGGAAGAGCGGAGCGGAGCGGAGCGGCGCGGAGCCCCCGCC